>JANAVB010021684.1:0-23086 GCA_029216955.1 Iris pallida | reverse complement strand
CAATCATGTTCTTTCATTCTCTCTCTATTTTTGCTGCTGATACATCGCTGCCATTTGAACATAAGTTGGAGCCACTACTTGGTATGACATGGCGAAGGGATCAGCCATCATGAATGGATTGGGAGGTGGTGGTGCCACATAGTATTGCTGCTGCTGATGCTGCTGCTGTCGGTATGCTCCTTCGTCGTATAAACTATCTAATGCAATTTATCAAAGCCACCGCCCTGCAGCAGTAAACAGAACGAAATTCTTTACTTATATTGCGAGGGTACATTCTTATCTGATAGAAATGAAGAAGTATAGGTACTACCTGAAAAGGCTTAGTGTTGTGGCAAACCAGCAAGCAAATATGGTTATTGCATTAAGAGACAGAGATCCATCTTCATATCTTCCTATGGTTTCACTGGATGGGTATCCAAACTTTAACTCACTTGTTGGGAATAGACCTCTACCTGGTAGTCAAACTTTCCAGCCAAATTTTAACACACATATTATATGATTCCTTATTTTTAACCTTTATTTAATACATCTACCTCATTTTTACTATTATCCTGGCATTTTATTGCTCTAACTTGAATTAATATTGTAAAGCCTATCATATAATACAATTTCTTACAAAATCTACTTCTTTGATACAGCTCACATCGTGCTACATCCTATACTAGCCTTATGGACCGTCTTTCTGCTGCATTCTAGGCTAGGGTACTATATTTACAAGTTAGATGGCCCAGACTTAGCCTTCAGCCCACCTCTATTTTGATTAGAAACAATTAGAAGCAAGTCCTTGATGTTCCAGATCAGTAAGTAAGCAAGTCAAAATATCCTTTTTGCCATTCTACTTTATTAAGAAATTTAGAAGTGTCCTACTTCAGTCATCCTTGCTTTAATTCTATTACCATGATCCATCTCAACTTAGATCATGCGCACAGTGTTATCAAGCAGCCTTCAATGTATCAACAACATTGGTGGGTGAAGAATGAATTGCCAAGCATAGACAAGGCTTACTGGTGTCAACAACATAGGTGGTCTTGTGGACTTGCAAATTTGTTCAAAAAGATGTTTTCGGAGATAAGTCTCTTACGAGGTACCTCCAATTGTTTAGTTATACAATGCTAGATGTACTGCTACTGAGACAATAATATCCTCATCTTGGATCACCATGATTACCTCACGTCGTATCTAGCACGTATCAGTGCACATGTACTGCTACTGCTATAATTTAAGTTTAGTTGGTTCAAGTACTACTATTTCTCCATAATTGCACTACCAAATAATACTTTCATGAAGCTTCCAAGTTGGCTACAGCACATGAAAAACAAAGAATGGTTCTTTTTCTCTTTTTTTTATATATCTAGAAGGGAAACAAATAATGGTTCTATTTCTCTATCTTATTTTTTTCTTCCATGTAGGAATACAATTTTGACATTGGAATACAATTGACATTGGTAATGGAAATGGAAATGGAATTTGAATTGAAAGAGGGTATCGTGTTGCACACTTTACATCATTCTCTATCACTGAAAACTATTTACTTGATACCTTAGGTGACAGTGTACACCTATATGTGTTGATGTGTTGGGAGGTACAAGAATCTGCATGTATGCATAAACTGCATACTTGTGTGCTGTCCTAGTAGGTACTTCTGTATGTGCATGAAGATTGTGTACAACAGTACAAATGGGTGAGGGTGGGAGTGAGAGAGAGACGAGACAGTTTGGTTTGTGGCCAAACCCTCTGAACCAAGGCTATCTGTACTAGAGTGTTTGAGATTCGTGTGGTGTTTGCACATAGGTATGCATGGCTGGACCACCGACACCCATCTTTGCACATAGGTTTCTGTTACAGACAGTTAGCTAGCTGGCTGTGGGACTCTGGCAGTTGGAGTTGATGAGTGGATACAAGAGGGATGTGCTCTGATCTGGTTTGCTACTTTTTTGGTTTTATTTTGTATAGTTGGATTATGTTTTGTGGTGACAAGTGATGGATGTTTGTCGTTTAGATGTTTAAGTGGTATAGAAACAACAGATCTGGGATATGTGTATTTTGTGGTTAATTGGATTATGTTGTGGTTGGACAAGTGAAGAATACATGTGGTGGGATATGTATTGAAAGTTTTTGTTGTATGAACAATATAGTTTGTTAATATGAAATTTGAGTTTTATAGTAATTTGATGTGTGTAGCTTCTGGATTGATATTATGTGTATTTGACTAATATTATATATAATTCTTGATGAAATTTTGGCAAGCTCCTCTTGATGGTACTTTGGATAGCTTCTCTTGACGGTTGTCAAACGTCAATTTTAATTTAAGACATGCTGCATAATAGCCTGTGAATAAATGCTTTTCATGAAGGCTAATAACCGTCATCTAGGCCGGAGTCAAGAAAAGTATTTGCCTACATTGACGGTTTCCAAAAACTGCTATCTTGACGGCCAAAAACAGTCAAGAAAAGTACTTCATATGACGGCAAAAAACCATCAAGAAAAGCCCTTCCAGCGACCGTCAAGAAAGGAGGGCCCTTTTCTTGACTCTGGCCTACTTGACGGATCCGCAACCGTCAAGATACCCATTTCTTGACGGGGAATCACCGTCAAGAAAAGCCCTTATTCTTGTAGTGCTTCCATGCTTTCTCGTCGGATGGATGATCCAGTACCCCATCTATTTGTTCCCGTTTGTGCCAACTCATATTTTCAGCTGTCTCCTTTGCCAAAAACAACCTCTTCAACTGCGACGTCAAAGGAAAATAGTGCATCGAATCTGTTGGCTTGCGTGCACCAGAAGTCCTTGTTGTACTAGTTGCCTTGAAGCGATCGGCACTACAAAATCTGTAGGCGTCTTCATCCTTGTCGTCCTTATAGTACGACATGCATCCATTGCGACATGCATCAATTTTTTCTTACCCCATCCAGAGCGATCTTGTAAAACCCCTAAATTTTCACTATGATTTTAAAAAATTTATTTTCAGTATTGATTTTTGGTATTTGTACGTCGAGTGCGAATGCGTATACACGAGATACTTATTTTAAATAAAAAGTTTCATTGTAAGTTTTAATAAATATAAAATAATGGCTTTGTTTTCAAAATACATATAAAAAAATATTTTTGGTATATAATATTCTTCCAATCAAGGGTTAGCCAAATTTTTATATTTAATATATCACATGCAAGTACATGAAATACATTTCATATATATTTAAGAGTTAGAATTATTATTTTTCTTAACTATTTTTAAATTACTAAAAAAGGGTTATTCAAATATTTAATATTTATTGTCGAAATTAATTAATTTGATTATTTTAGTATTTATAAAAGATATTTTAGAATGGTTTGATTGATGTTTAAATTAATTATGATGATTTAGAAACTTGAAATTATGGATTTTATTTTATATAGATTTAATGTAAAGATAGATTATCTATAATTAAATTGGATTCAAATTTGGATTTAGATTTGATTTTATTGATTTAAATTTAATAATTGAATTATCTAATTGGGTTTAAATAAGTCATAATCCTTATCTACCAAGTATTCCCTCAACCCTATATATAGGGGAGCTGTCAATTGAATTCTCTACAATTACACCACAATATTTCTCCACCACAAATATGTGTGCCTCGTGTCGGTGTTCCATCCATCCTCGTGTCAGCCGTGATCGGCCTCGGGTCCGACACCGGGTGTCTTTCCAATAGGTTACTTCTTTTTACATATACAAATATTAATTCTTGTCCGACAATCCCAGACACACCTCCTCATCCCTACGGTGTCAGATATTCCCCGACACGGCCTCCTAACCTAACTGTCCGTATCTCCTCCCTTTTTTTCTACGTCGCCAGCAAACCTTTAGCCCCGTCACCCCGGCCTCGTCCAAACCCAATCAAGACCACCACCGGACCCTTCCCTTCTGCCCGAACCACCAGAACCACCCCGCAACCACCGCGACCCCACCTAGCCAGCTGATCGGCCGCCATGCCGTACCATGCCAGACCCCGCTCCTGCCACAGCACCCCGCCAACGCCACGAGCCCCAACCATCATTGACAACCATCATCACCACCTCCCAACCACACCACCGTCGTCAACACCACTACCCACCCAACACCACCCAAAACACCACCGCCGCCACGGCCACCGCCGGCCGGCGCCACCACCAAAACCCCTCACCACACTACCAAAACCACCCATAACCGACAAAATCCCCAACGCACCATAACAAAACACCACCATCACCACCGGACCTCTGTCAAAACCACCACCCCCGCCACCCCCTTGGCTTACCTCCACCGGAGTCGCGCCCGGCCGCCGCTCTGAAGAAGCACTCGGGACCGTCGCCTCCCTCTGGTGCCGCGACCGCCGTACGCCCGCCTTCCACTGCTCCTCCTCCAGCGCGAGGGCCACGCTCCGGCCACCTCACCGCGAGCGGGCCACCCGATCTCGCCTCCGACCCGTATCGCCCACCGCGTCGGCCAACCTCCCTGGCGGACGCGCCTTTCCACAAGTGGCGCTGCCAGAGATGACCGCGCATCCGCCACAGCCGACCGATGGAAGCCCTTGTCGAAACCCCCTTCCTACCGGCGCTTCTCTCCCTCTCGTCCCCTCCTCCTTCTCACTCCCTTTCTCTATTTCTTTCTTTCTCCTTTCTAAATTTGTAGCAGCTGTTCTCTCGAATGAGAGAGCCAGCTTATATTAAGATTTTTTTTATATTTTTTATATTTCTTTTTATTTTCTTTTTTTATCTACATTTTGATTGTTTGTTTTGTTCCCTGTTGCTTAATGAGGAAGCACATGAGGGTTTATGTTATTATCCTTTTGTTTTTGTTTTTTGTTTTATTTTTTTCTTCTTTTCTCTAAAAGTATATTACAGCAGTAACAGCGTTAGCTGCTGTGCAAAATTTTGGTTGTGTGATTTTTATATATTATTTTTTATTTATAGTAATAGAATTGGTATGTAGTTTAGCATATGAGTATATAAATTATATGGTTAAGAGTATTACTATTAGTATTATTATCATTTATTGATTTAGTGTTATTACTATTTATTTTATAAAGTGTAACAAAATATAGCATTTGGCTTAGGCCATTTATAATTTCAAAAGGTTGGGTTAGAAACGCTAAATATGTATTACATTATGTATACCTATTTTTATGTACTAAAAGCATTTGACAAAAAGTAAGTTATCCTAAATATAGGTTCAAAAATAATTACCTAAAGTAATTTTAACTAATATCTTCCTATCAAAAATCTTATTTCTACGAACTTAGAGTTTTTAGCCAAAAATAATTTTTCTTGACTTTAAGTATTTTTCAATAATTATTTAGACTCAAACTAGTTTTCGAATATTATAAATAGTTTTTTTCTAAATTTGAATATATATTATTTCCTTCGAATATCCTTCCGTCCATAGCTAAATCCCATTACTCCTGTACCCTCGCCAATTCTAAACTACCTTATGTCAAACCCAACTAATTTGACCCTTCTGTACCCAATGGAACAGTTCGTGCCACCATCAGAGGTCACCTTGTATAGTTGTTATCCGAAGTCGCAGTTCATGCCACTTTGGTCATTACAGTACACCAGGCATCCTACCAGGCAAGACACCTTGCCATTTGTTGTTTATTTATTTTAGCTCATATCTCATGCATTATTTATTATTTTCTTTATGTAAAATAAACTGTGATACATGGCATAACCTGTTAGAACTTACTGTTCAGTTATATTTTCTGCTATGTATTATTTTTCTTACACATTAAACCTAGATTTAAGGGACCACCTTGTGTGTTGCATTCATTTGGCCTTGACACATCGTACCATAAAGTTGTGTGTCGCATGTAGAATACGGACGTGCGTGATAGGCTGGCCACCAGTACGTACAAGCCGTACGATAGGATTAACCGCTAATAGAATTGTATGCTAGTTTGACTTAGCGGTTATAGAGGTTTTCTGTTGTGGATACAACATAGTAGGCATTGGGCGGAGAGGACAATTTCTTAGCGTATGGGCTATGATGCACTTTCTCTTGTGACCCGGATGCTCTGCTGGAGATATGGGGTTGATGACCCATGATTACTAACGGCCACTGGTGTTCTGTGGAACGTTATGCTCTTATTGATTGGGCCTCTGGTGCCCCAAGGGGGGACCATGCCGATCCCATTTTAGCCAGGGCCCATACGTAAGATGGATTGTTCTTAACTGCATTTTACTTAGAACGGTTAGGCACCTTTATCCGTTAGGGATGAGTACTTTTGGTTCGTGTACTTGTATCTGGCTTGGAACAATAACTTGTCGCAGATTAGTTCGCCACATCTTGTCCTTGTTTGGTTGTCGGAGTTGCTTACTACTCCGATGAGAAGGTATTGAACCTTGTTGGGGTCCGGATACCATATTGGATTCAAAGTATAGAAAGATACGTCATCGTGAATTAGTTTACCATCTCCTGTCCTTGTTTGGTTGGGAGGATGGTACGCTAGTTCAATGGTGTACATTGGACTATGTTATAATTCAATTGACTTATTTATTTGAGCAATTTATATTCAGTTACATTGGCATGATATTATGTGTCTTGTTACGTCCCTCTGAGGACCTGGTTATCTCTCCAGGTGTATGCTCTTGTCTTTCGCAGGTGTTTTAGCTCTAGCCATGATCATCTCTATTTCTTCGAGGATGATTGTACTTGGATCGTCTTCGCTTCGCTCGCCAAACATATTTTATTTTCCATGTATATCTTTCCTTATTTGTTGGTAGTGGATTTGTCTCCGCCCAACATATTATACAAAGACTTATTATAGTTGATTATATGATATCTTTTATGTTTACATTTTGTGGATGAGATTAGTTAGTTGTGGTTTACTGCATTTTACAGCTTATGTATCCATACGAGACCCATGTACTTCGTATGAATACAGCTGGCATATTTATGTTCCTAGTCCTACATATTTTGGGACTAGGGCGTTACATATTTTTGTGGTGGCCCATGCAGGTCACGATAAATTGTTTGGTTACTTTACCGTACCAAGCAAGCCTGCGAATAGGATTAGAAGTCTGGGATCTCATCCACATACTTGACCTCTTTCCTCGATTCCATATTCGAACTATCGTCCGACTCATCGAATGCATCTTGCTTGATTCCTTCTATCATAATTCTTATCCTCCTTTCGTGTTTGGTAGAGGCTAGACAGGTGACCCCTACTAGTTGGACATGTTTCTTTTGTCCCAAAACACCATTAGTTTAATTCTTTTAAGTTTGGTAGAATGTCTTGTGACCTAGCAATCCCTTTGTCCTTGTGACCTATATTCACAAGTTTACTTAAATTCTAGAATTTAGAGGACCCTAACCCATCTAGTCAACCAAGGACTTGGACAAGAAGGCTGTAGGACGACTGTATGGAGACCAACACAGGATATGACTTAAAGACTTAAGGAATTGAACTAATTCTGCTTTCTTTCAACCTAAAACCTCATGTGCCTATGTTTTTACCATCTTGACTAATGATGCTAATATAGCCTAGTATTTGCAAGCTAATTCTTTATCGAGCTTGGTCAAGGAATATGCTATTGAGCGGCTACTCACTAACATATTGTCTAATCAGAACCGATGCATGATAGTCTGATCAACCGAGTGTACTTTAGTTCGCTTTTATCTATTATTCTACGTGGATGGAAAATAATTAAACTTGGCCTTTAGAATCCCATCCACGGCTGTCTTGACAATTCCTTTGAAATTATTCGGTCGTCTTTGAACCACGTATTCGTACTCGATAATATCGTCTTTTGAACTCCTTATTGCTTTCGTCTTCACCTATTTTAGAAGGACGAAGGCATTATACTAGAACTTCCTCTAGCCTTCCTATCAATTATGACCGTTATCACTCAATGTTGCTATATCTTCATCCTAAAACTACTCGTCCTATTCTCGGCCCTATCATGACCTTCTAATCGCTTAATTTAGGAGTGAATCAAATTCGTTCTCTTAATCGTGCCCTCAACCTACTCTCAAGAAATCATATCTTCTAGGTCTCTAATTTATTTCTCTTGATACCATGCTATTCTTTATTGTATGATAATCTTGATTAACTTTAACCCTTAACCTTTTAATTGTTGCTTTAAACTCATAGCCCTCGTTCCTTACTCATAACCCTATCCGTAATATTGTTTCTATGACCTAAGCTACGACTTACTAATCGCATGTTTATGTTGAACGTTATTTCTTTGCCTCGCCCAATAACTTGATCATATTTTCTTATCGATACCCCTTCTGTCTTCTCACCCCCTACTAATTCCTAAATTTCGAGGATGAAATTCTTGTAAGTTGGGTAGGATGTAAAACCCCTAAATTTTCACTACGATTTTGAAATTTTTATTTTCAGTATTGATTTTTGGTATTTGTACGTTGAGTGCGAATGCGTATACACGAGATACTTATTTTAAATAAAAAGTTTCATTGTAAGTTTTAATAAATATAAAAATAATGGCTTTGTTTTCAAAATACATATAGAAAAATATTTTTGGTATATAATATTCTTCCTATCAAGGGTTAGCCAAATTTTTATATTTAATATATTACATGCAAGTACATGAAATGCATTTCATATATATTTAAGAGTTAGAATTATTGTTTTTCTTAAATATTTTTAAATTACTAAAAAGGGTTATTCAAATATTTAATATTTATTTTCAAAATTAATTAATGTGATTATTTTAGTATTTATAAAAGATATTTTAAAATGGTTTGATTGATGTTTAAATTAATTATGATGATTTAGAAACTTGAAATTATGGATTTTGTTTTATATAGATTTAATGTAAAGATAGATTATCTATAATTAAATTGGATTTGAATTTGGATTTATATTTGATTTTATTGATTCAAATTTAATAATTGAGTTATCTAATTAGGTTTAAATAAGTCCTAACCCTTATCTACCAAGTATTCCCTCAACCCTATATATAGGGGAGCTGTCCATTGAATTCTCTACAATTACTCCATAATATTTCTCCACCATAAATATGCGTGCCTCGTGTCGGTGTGTTCCATCCATCCTCGTGTCAGCCGTGATCGGCCTCGGGTCCGACCTCGGGTGTCTTTCCAATAGGTTACTTCTTTTTACATATACAAATATCAATTCTTGTCCGACAATCCTGGACACACCTCCTCATCCCTACCGTGTCAGACATTCCCTGACACGGCCTCCTAACCTAACTGTCCGCATCTCCTCCCGTCTATTTCCCCGTCGCCAGCAAACCTTCAGCCCCGTCACCCCGGCCTCGTCCAAACCCAATCATGGCCACCACGGGACCCTTCCCTTCTGCCCGAACCACCAGAACAACCCCGCAACCACCGCGACCCCACCTAGCCAGCTGATCTGCCGCCATGCCGCACAATGCCAGACCCCGCTCCTGTCACAGCACCCTGACGATGCCATGAGCCCCAGCCATCATCGACCACCATCATCACCACCGTCATCACCACCTCCCAACCACCCCACCGTCGTCAACACCACCAACCGACCAACACCACCCAAACCACCACCACTGCCACGGCCATCGCCGGCCGGCGCCACCACCAAAACCCCTCACCACTCTACCAAAACCACCCACAACCGACAAAACCCCCATCGCACCATAACGAAACACCACCACCACCATCGGACCTCTGTCAAAACTACCACCCTCCCGCCACCACCATGGCTTACCTCCACCAGAATCACGCTCGGCCGCCGCTTCGAAGAAGCAGTAGGGACCGCCGCCTCCCTCTGGCATCGCAACCGCCGCACGCCCACCTTCCACTGCTTATCCTCCAGCGTGAGGGCCGCGCTCTAGCCACCTCATCGCGAGCGGGCCACCTGATCTCGCCTCCGATCCGGACCGCCTACCGCGTAGGCCAACCTTCCAGGCGGATGCACCTTTCCGCGAGTGGCGCTGCCAGAGATGACCGCGCGTTCGCCACAGCCGGCCGACGGAAGCCCTTGTCGAAACCCCCTTCCTACCGGCGCTTCTCTCCCTCTCGTCCCCTCCTCCTTCTCACTCCCTCTCTCTAATTTCTTTCTCTCTCCTTTCTAAATTCTTAGCAGCTGTTCTCTCGAATGAGAGAGCCAGCTTATGTTAAGATTTTTTTATATTTTTTTATTTCTTTTTATTTTCATTCTTTATCTATATTTTGACTGTTTGTTTTGTTTCCCGGTTGCTTAATGAGGAAGCACAGGAGGGTTTATGTTATTAGCCTTTTGTTTTTGTTTTTTTTGTTTTGTTTTTTTTCTTCTTTTCTCTAAAAGTATATTACAGCAGTAACAGCGTGGCTGTTGTACAAAATTTTGGTTGTGTGATTTTTATATATTATTTTTTTATTAATAGTATTAGAATTGGTATGTAGTTTAGCATATGAGTATATAAAGTATATTGTTAAGTGTATTACTATTAGTATTATTATCATTTTATTAATTTGGTGTTATTACTATTTATTTTATAAAGTGTAACAAAATATAGCATTTGGCTTAGGCTATTTATAATTTCAAAAGGTTGGGTTAGAAACCCTAAATATGTATTACATTATGTATACCTATTTTTATGTACTAAAAGCATTTGACAAAAAGTAAGTTATCCTAAATATAGGTTCTAAAATAATTACCTAAAGTAATTTTAACTAATATCTTCCTATCAAAAATCTTATTTCTACGAACTTAGAGTTTTTAGCCAAAATTGATTTTTCTTAACTTTAAGTACTTTTCAATAATTATTTAGACTCAAACTAGTTTTCAATATTATAAATAGTTTTTTTTTTCTAAATTTGAATATATATATTATTTCCTTCGACTATCCTTTCGTCCATAACTAAATCCCATACTCATATACCCTCGCCAATTTGTAACACCCAGTTTTCCAGATGAGGGTATTTTTGAAATTTTGTAATTATAATTATTATTCATTGATATTTATTTCACATTAAGATTTTTGGTAATTTTTAATAATTTTTAAACTATTTAAAACTGGTTTAAGTCATGACTTGTGATTTTGATGTGCTGCTAGTGAAACCTGAGAGACTGCATAACCTAGAGCCTAACCACGTCATTAGGATGATTTAATTGTTATTTTTAGCATAGGAGTATTTGGTCATTTTGACTTATTTGAATTATTTGGTGAATTGTTGAATTGGTGAATTTCTGATTGACTTGACTTGTTGAGACCTAGTGAGCTAGCCTAGAAGCTAATCCTAGTCATGGTGACCCTAGTCTAACTTAGGTTAACCTATTTTTAGTCATTAGAAACTAATTTTAGAATGAGGGGATTTGGTTTAGTGCATTTAAGTCATGGTTCATGGTTTCATGAAATGACTTATGGCTAAATGATTTATTTTGATCATGACTTGGCCCATGGCCCATAACTAGAAGCCCTAACCCTAACCAAACCCTAAATGACCAGCCATAGGGATCCCCACCCTATATAAACACTTATTCTCTAGGGCTTGCCTCCTTCTTTCATTCATTTCAACATTGGAGAAGGAAAGGTATTGTCCCTCTTACAAAAATTCCCATAAATCCATTTTAATTCCTTTTTGATCCTAGTTTCTTGCATTAGAACCTAACACTCTCCTATTTTTTGATTTCTGAGTTTAATCACAGCCTTGGGTCAATTTGGAGCTTGTGGCACCAAGAGGAAGAATCCCCCATTTGAGGCTTTTCCAAGCTTTTTGCACACATAGGTAAAATCCTCTAAATTGATTCAAACTTCAGTTTTCTTTGCATGTAGGGCTAGATCTAGGAGTCCCCTAGGTGTCCCTAAAATTTGGGTGATTTTCGTGTCCGTTTGGTGTCCGTATCGGACACGTGTCGTAGTGTTGTGTAGGTGTTCGATAGAATGCCTCAATGGATTGAATGTTATTATTTTTCGAAACAAATTATATATTTGGATAGCTCTTGATATGTAGATTATGTTTGTACTTGTCTGAACACGATTTGAGTTGGTTTTCGTGTCCAAAACTGGACACGAACGCGTGCACGAGGACACCGTGCAGTGCCCTACTGCTCGGGGTCGACACAGGACACGACACGGCCCCTCGTGACACGATTTTTGGAGAGAACGAGGGGGCAACCTCTATCACCACTCTCCCAAAATTTGGGGTGATTTCGTGGAGTATTCGCGAAGAAATTGCGTTCGCACGGTTTTGTACTGGACTGCTCACACACGAAAATCGCGTCTGATACGCACTATTTTCTTTGGACACGGCTTGACTGGACTCAATGCAGACACTTCACCACTTAGCCCTACTATGGGCGAACCCACGTGCACGAGCACGAGGCACGTGTCTCCTTGTGTCGAGAGCACGAGGCCACGACACGCGTGCACGAGGAATATCTATCCTATTTTCTGATACTTGCTATTTCTGAGATTTCGAACACTGTTTGCATGAGATTTTTGACACGTGGACACACCTAGGATGGACACCTACCTGATAGACACCTCTGCACACGAGTTTTGGGTTCCATTGGGTTTTTGGATTTTCGAATTTGGGCTTTCACGTTTCAGTCATTGTTTTGTTTAATGAACTGTTATACTGTTTCAAGATCCTGAGTTTATATTCAATGTAAACTGATTTTTCTGATGTTTTATTTACCATTTTGATTCCTATACATGTGTATTAGTTCCTACTAGATAGGATTTACATAGTAGTTTAGGTTTTATGTTCAAGTATGGATTTTTGGGTGTGGGAATGGGCTGTTCACATTGACTGATACCCATTCCCAGTTGACAGTTCGAATATAGTTTTATTTTGAGAAATTCATATGTGTTAATGTCTTGAATGATTAAATGGAATGTTGGTTCACTAATCCATCCCTGGATTGACCTGCCATGAATGGGTCTTATGTTTAGCATGAGTATTGTTTGAATTGAGCATGTGGGGCCTTGAATGGACTGGACTGATACACACAGTCCAGGAAATCCTGAAATTCCATTTCTTTTGTAAACTGATCTTCATGTCAATAATTCTATGATATTTCATCACCACTGTTTTCACTTTAGCCTTGTTCTCAGGATTTTCCTGAGAACTCACAGTGTATCACACAACCTTAGGCATGTATCACACTCTCATCTCACAACCTATCACCCTCTTTGACACTGTCACACATAGACACTGTTTTGACACTGAGATCACTCCACACACACACACACATATGTTAGACTTAGCTAAATAGGTTGTATCCATGTGTTGGCTGAGAACTCTATTTACTGATTTCCTGAGAGGCATTAGTTATAAATTGTTTTAGTATCATTCATGATTACATGTTTCAGCCCATACCTCTTTGTGTATCAGTAAGTTTGGAGGTGAGAGTATAGGAGTACATATTATGTGTATTGGTGTGTCCAGGAGGGGGAGAAAATTATGGAAACAGAAAGAAGAAGGCAGCAGCTTGCCCTGGCAGTGCATTGCATTGCCTGGCTTTACATTTGCAGCATGCAGAAGGCAGCAGCTTGCCTTGGCTTTGCATTGCATTGCAGGTGCAGCAGTTTGCCCTGGCTTGCATTGCAGAGCAGTGGCATAGCAGCAGTAGGCAGCCACTACTGGCTTGACTTGACAGGGTTACTAGATTAGAGTTCAGGATAGTAACCTGAGAAATAGGTTGGGTTGGTTGATTATTAATCAGATTTTGCTGATTAGAAGTTAACTGAGATAAGTTTAGGTTGTTTCAATTCTTCCTGAGATTAGTTGTCCAGTAGGTTTGACTGAGAGTTGGGGTTGAAGGGCTAGGCCATTTCAATCTCAGGCTTGGGGATGAGTTTTAGTCCACCCCCCTTTTTCTCCAAGCCTGTGATGTTAGATGAATATTTTTCAGGATGCTTGTACAGGTCCCTGTACATTCAGGTTGCAGGTGTTATAGGTATGTAGGTGGGTTCATTGGGTATTTGTGGGTTAGAGGTTAGCTCATGGTGTGTGGTTGCATTTGTATCAGCCTTGACATGTGTATAAGTCATAGACACTTTTCTTTAGACACCATTGTTCTCAGTTTAACCCACTGTTTAGATTAACACATGGACACAATGCTCAGTCCAGTCCTACTGGCATTTGACACAACCTTCATCCCAATTCCTTCTAAGGTTCATATCATGATTGAGGCAGGTATTAGCTAGGTGTAGAGGGTCAGCCCTATACTAGATATTCAGTCCCCTGGTTATGTTTCAGTCCAATTTTTCCCCATTGGACAGCCCTTCCTCTTCTCTATAGTCTTATGTGTATACATATATGTTAGTTGTGTTGTGTAAATATTGTGTGTGGGTATCACTAGTGTCTAAATGTCCATATATCTATATATATGTATATATATGATATATAGCTTGTGTTGATATATATATGGTTGCTATATATATGGGAGGATTGTATAATGTGATAGAGGATATAGGATACTCTATGTGTTTGTGTTTAAGAGTTCTTGTGAGGGATACACCTATGCAGTATGTGATATGTATATCTATATGATACATGTGTTATATATATGAGAGGCTATATATATATATATATCTAGGACTATAGGCTTGGGATGTATGTATATACATTGTGTGGTAGATATATAGATGAGTTCTATATGGAAATACCTAGATAGGCTAGTAGTTGACCAAGTTGGACTCCTAATTTGACCAATCTGGATTTGGACCTAGTTTGACCTAGACAGTTGGCCAGGTTTGACTTAGAGTTGACTTTGACCTAGATTGGCTTAGAAATCATGTAGTTTGCATTGTAGCTTTCATTTCTCTTGTATTTTACATATCATGACCCATATTACTCTGTTTAGGACATTGTGACTCTGGTGCAGGCATCTGATATTACACTACTCTTTCAGAGTATCAGGCGAGTACATTCTCTGATAGTTCTCTCATTTATTTGTCAATTACTGTACTTCAGTTCTAGTTAGCTATATGTGATTCTCTGTTACAAACACGTATTTTTATATCTGAATCCATGTATACGACACACATACTTACTCGTCTCACCTCTATTATTCGAATCACCATACGAATCACTATTCGAATCACCCTATTCGTATCTTCATATGTTGGTTGGACTTTTATTCGACTGATGTGTCGGACTTTGGATTCATTTGTATTAGATGGGCGGGGAAATACTTGATTAGACATGTGAACATTCCCACTATTCGAACCACCCCCTGTGAATATATTCGAACGATAGCCATTCCACACCCGGCCAGGTGTGTGATGTGCCGGATTTACCCTTAGCCGTTTACATGTCTAACTAAGTATTTTAAAACACACTTGGAGAATTTATTCGAATCATTATTAGAACATCATGTGAATCACTATTCGTATCACCTTATTCGTATCACCTTATTCGATTCACCTTATTAGAATAATGATTAGAATTACATTCGACTCATCTTATATTAGACTCCACATTGGGATTACACTCGACTCATATTGTACCATCTGAACTCATTATGTTACTCTAAGTTCAGCTAGATTTTATTTTACAGTCTTCTTTGCTATGTTTCTCTTCTTGTTTAGTTACCTTACCTTCTTTGTACCTTAACTGCTCTCTACCTCATTACTCGTACAAACTGCCATATTCATCAATACAACTGTCTATAACTGCTTTATAGTTCTCTGTCATTTACTTGGGTTTACTAGATGAGATGTGCTCGTTCCTGTCCTGACTGGACCTGTTGAAAATTTTACAGATGTTTGCCATGAGGACACGTGCCCTACATGTTACTGCCCAGGAGATGGTTTGGCTACCTTTGGCCCCGACACTCAGGAGTGATCGGGATTTAGTTTAGTAGACTTGCATTTATTTTCATTAGAGCTTGTTGTATAGAATTGAGACTTGAGATGTATTTGAGATTCAGATGTTGTTATTATTTCAGTATTTACTTTTGTCTTCAAATTCTTAGTTACAATTCTGTGTTTCTTATCGTGCTTAGACTGTGATTGAGTTACACCATATCTTATACTTGTCCTCCGTTCGGAGTTGATCATGATGAGTACATTATATACTGCATGAGTTGATGGTTAGTTAGAGACTTAGAACAGCGTTCTACCGCCGACACTGCGGCGTAGGCTGGGCGCTGTTACTGTACTCGTACCCTCACAGTGGGTGCGGGTCGTGACACATTTTTAGTGGTGGCCCATGCAGGTCGAGAGTCGCATTAGTGCGATATCGTAGTAGTACGGCGACTTAGTTGTACTGCTGCGAGCCTGCGATAGGATTGAGAGATAGGCTTTACCGGAGAGGCACTCAATCACAGTTAGGAAAAATTCTGCTTTGAATCATGCCATCTACATATCGTACTGATTTGCCTTCTTTGAAATAACTGTCCTCCTTTGATATATCGATTCCTGCTCAGTATTGACTTCCTTGTTCGATCTGTCTTCAGGATGGTGGAGACACGATCACATCGCTCGGGTGCAGCAGTCGTTGTAGAGGGGACTGCCACCTCTCAGCCAGATCAGCAGGGTCAGGTGGATGCAGCTCCTGCCACCTCTGCCCATATTGAGACTGCAGCAGCAGCAGCTGGGGGTGTGCCTCCATCAGCTCGGGGGCAGGACCCAGTCATCCCAGAGATGGAGTTCCAGCAGCCGCCGCCTACAGGACACGTGGATGCGGCACAGATGTTCGCTTACTTCCAGCAGTTTATGGACCGGCAGCAGGCCCGACAGGACCGAGGCATGGAGTTGGCCCTTACGGCAGTCGCAGCTCGACCAGTGATACAGCAGCCGAGGACACCGGAGATCGAGCAGTTTCAGAAGATGAGCCCCAGAGACTTTCTAGGGGACAGAGGGGATCCTATATGCCGATGAGTGGATCGAGCATATAGAGGAGATCTTTCGCCTGGCCAGGATACCAGCAGATCTTCAGATCGAGGCCGCAGCTAGCCGGATGCGAGATCTTGCTCGCACCTGGTATCAGTCAGACCCCAGGGTGGGAGTAGCTGGACAGACTTGGGAGGAGTTCAAGGCTTCTTCAAGAAGAAGTTCTTTCCAGATTCAGCGCTTCGAGCCTTGGAGTCGCAGTTCGAGAGCTTGGTTCAGGGGAGCCTGTCAGTGGAGGAGTACGCTGGGGAGTTCGGCCGCCTCGGCAGATTTGTAGAGGGTTTGGGCGAGACGGCGAAGGCCCAAAGGTTCCGAAAGGGTCTGGTCAAGGAAGTCAAGTCCTTGACCAAGGGCAACAGGGATGCCACTTTTGAGGAGATTTTGACGGGAGCCTTATTGGCTGAGGATGATCTTGAGCTTAGGCTCAAGAGGGGGCGAGACCCAGTTGGGGGCAGCAGCAGCGGAGGCCAGGCCAAGAGGCCTCATGTACAGATTCAGCAGATGTAGGCACCAGTAAGAGTACAGCAGGCACAGCATCAGCCTAGAGGGCAGGACCGCAAGGAGCAGTCCTTGTGCTTACTGCAAGAGGGCAGGGCACGTTTGGGAGACTTGTTATAGGAGGCGGAAGGTTTGTCTGTTCTGTGGATCCGCTGCTCATCAGGTCAGGGATTGCCCTACTGCACCCGTATATGACGGAAGCACCGGGTCAGAGAGAGGGAGCTAGGCCACCTGTAGCTCAGCACCAGAGGGGTGGAGCTTTCGCGATGGCAGCCGAGGAGACTGACGTTGCAGGTGATGGATTAGCAGGTTTGACCTTCTTGTTCTTCCTTCCCACTTCCATGTGTGATTTCCCTTAGTACCTGCCAGGATATTGCTTGTGATTGCTAGATAGTGTAGCTACCCTGTTCGAGACTGTGGAATCATGACCAGTAGGATTGTATTGCTTCGACTTTGATTGCTTGGGGGTTTGACCTAGGAGAGGTGCGATCATCTTAATTTCGAGGACGAAATTTTTATAAGGTGGGTAGGATTGTAACACCCAGTTTTCCAGATGAGGGTATTTTTGAAATTTTGTAATTATATTATTATTCATTGATATTTATTTCACATTAAGATTTTTAGTAATTTTTAATAATTTTTAAACTATTTAAAACTGGTTTAAGTCATGACTTGTGATTTTGATGTGCTGCTAGTGAAACCTGAGAGACTGCATGACCTAGAGCCTAACCACGTCATTAGGATGATTTAATTGTTATTTTTAGCCTAGGAGTATTTGGTCATTTTGACTTATTTGAATTATTTGGTGAATTGTTGAATTGGTGAATTTCTGATTGACTTGACTTGTTGAGACCTAGTGAGCTAGCCTAGAAGCTAACCCTAGTCATGGTGACCCTAGTCTAACTTAGGTTAACCTATTTTTAGTCATTAGAAACTAATTTTAGAATGAGGGGATTTGGTTTAGTGCATTTAAGTCATGGTTCATGGTTTCATGAAATGACTTATGGCTAAATGATTTATTTTGATCATGACTTGGCCCATGGCCCATAACTAGAAGCCCTAACCCTAACCAAACCCTAAATGACCAGCCATAGGGATCCCCACCCTATATAAACTACTTATTCTCTAGGGCTTGCCTCCTTCTTTCATTCATTTCAACATTGGAGAAGGAAAGGTATTGTCCCTCTTGCAAAAATCCCCATAAATCCATTTTAATTCCTTTTTGATCCTAGTTTCTTGCATTAGAACCTAACACTCTCCTATTTTCTGATTTCTGAGTTTAATCACAGCCTTGGGTCAATTTGGAGCTTGTGGCACCAAGAGGAAGAATCCCCCATTTGAGGCTTTTCCAAGCTTTTTTGCACACATAGGTAAAACCCTCTAAATTGATTCAAACTTCAGTTTTCTTTGCATGTAGGGCTAGATCTAGGAGTCCCCTAGGTGTCCCTGAAATTTGGGTGATTTTCGTGTCCGTTTGGTGTCCGTATCGGACACGTGTCGTAGTGTTGTGTAGGTGTTCGATAGAATGCCTCAATAGATTGAATGTTATTATTTTTCGAAACAAATTATATATTTGGATAGCTCTTGATATGTAGATTATGTTTGTACTTGTCTGAACACGATTTGAGTTGGTTTTCGTGTCCAAAACTGGACACGAACGCGTGCACGAGGACACCGTGCAGTGCCCTGCTGCTCGGGGTCGACACAGGACACGACACGGCCCCTCGTGACACAATTTTTGGAGAGCACTGAGGGGGCAACCTCTGTCACCACTCTCCCAAAATTTGGGGTGATTTCGTGGAGTATTCGCGAAGAAATCGCGTTCGCACGGGTTTTGTACTGGACTGCTCACACACGAAAACCGCGTCTGATACGCACTATTTTCTTTGGACACGGCTTGACTGGACTCAATGCAGACACTTCACCACTTAGCCCTACTATAGGCGAACCCACGTGCACGAGCACGAGGCACGTGTCTCCTTGTGTCGAGAGCACGAGGCCACGACACACGTGCACGAGGAATATCTATCCTATTTTCTGATACTTGCTATTTCTGAGATTTTGACACTGTTTGCATGAGATTTTTGACACGTGGACACACCTAGGATGGACACCTACCTGATAGACACCTCTGCACACGAGTTTTGGGTTCCATTGGGTTTTTGGATTTTCGAATTTGGGCTTTCACGTTTCAGTCATTGTTTTGTTTAATGAACTGTTATACTGTTTCAAGATCCTGAGTTTATATTCAATGTAAACTGATTTTTCTGATGTTTTATTTACCATTTTGATTCCTATACATGTGTATTAGTTCCTACTAGATAGGATTTACATAGTAGTTTAGGTTTTATGTTCAAGTATGGATTTTTGGGTGTGGGAATGGGCTGTTCACATTGACTGATACCCATTCCCAGTTGACAGTTCGAATATAGTTTTATTTTGAGAAATTCATATGTGTTAATGTCTTGAATGATTAAATGGAATGTTGGTTCACTAATCCATCCCTGGATTGACCTGCCATGAATGGGTCTTATGTTTAGCATGAGTATTGTTTGAATTGAGCATGTGGGGCCTTGAATGGACTGGACTGATACACACAGTCCAGGAAATCCTGAAATTCCATTTCTTTTGTAAACTGATCTTCATGTCAATAATTCTATGATATTTCATCACCACTGTTTTCACTTTAGCCTTGTTCTCAGGATTTTCCTGAGAACTCACAGTGTATCACACAACCTTAGGCATGTATCACACTCTCATCTCACAACCTATCACCCTCTTTGACACTGTCACACATAGACACTGTTTTGACACTGAGATCACTCCACACACACACACACATATGTTAGACTTAGCTAAATAGGTTGTATCTATGTGTTGGCTGAGAACTCTATTTACTGATTTCCTGAGAGGCATTAGTTATAAATTGTTTTAGTATCATTCATGATTACTATGTTTCAGCCCATACCTCTTTGTGTATCAGTAAGTTTGGAGGTGAGAGTATATGAGTACATATTATGTGTATTGGTGTGTCCAGGAGGGGGAGAAATTGTGGAAACAGAAAGAAGAAGGCAGCAGCTTGCCCTGGCAGTGCATTGTATTGCCTGGCTTTACATTTGCAGCATGCAGAAGGCAGCAGCTTGCCTTGGCTTTGCATTGCATTGCAGGTGCAGCAGTTTGCCCTGGCTTGCATTGCAGAGCAGTGGCATAGCAGCAGTAGGCAGCCACTACTGGCTTGACTTGACAGGGTTACTAGATTAGAGTTCAGGATAGTAACCTGAGAAATAGGTTGGGTTGGTTGATTATTAATCAGATTTTGCTGATTAGAAGTTAACTGAGATAAGTTTAGGTTGTTTCAATTCTTCCTGAGATTAGTTGTCCAGTAGGTTTGACTGAGAGTTGGGGTTGAAGGGCTAGGCCATTTCAATCTCAGGCTTGGGGATGAGTTTTAGTCCACCCCCCTTTTTCTCCAAGCCTGTGATGTTAGATGAATATTTTTCAGGATGCTTGTACAGGTCCCTGTACATTCAGGTTGCAGGTGTTATAGGTATGTAGGTGGGTTCATTGGGTGTTTGTGGGTTAGAGGTTAGCTCATGGTGTGTGGTTGCATTTGTATCAGCCTTGACATGTGTATAAGTCATAGACACTTTTCTTTAGACACCATTGTTCTCAGTTTAACCCACTGTTTAGATTAACACATGGACACAATGCTCAGTCCAGTCCTACTGTCAATTGACACAACCTTCATCCCAATTCCTTCTAAGGTTCATATCATGATTGAGGCAGGTATTAGCTAGGTGTAGAGGGTCAGCCCTATACTAGATATTCAGTCCCCTGGTTATGTTTCAGTCCAATTTTTCCCCATTGGACAGCCCTTCCTCTTCTCTATAGTCTTATGTGTATACATATATGTTAGTTGTGTTGTGTAAATATTGTGTGTGGGTATCACTAGTGTCTAAATGTCCATATATCTATATATATGTATATATATATATATAGCTTGTGTTGATATATATATGGTTGCTATATATATGGGAGGATTGTATAATGTGATAGAGGATATAGGATACTCTATGTGTTTGTGTTTAAGAGTTCTTGTGAGGGATACACCTATGCAGTATGTGATATGTATATCTATATGATACATGTGTTATATATATGAGAGGCTATATATATATATATCTAGGACTATAGGCTTGGGATGTATGTATATACATTGTGTGGTAGATATATAGATGAGTTCTATATGGAAATACCTAGATAGGCTAGTAGTTGACCAAGTTGGACTCCTAATTTGACCAATCTGGATTTGGACCTAGTTTGACCTAGACAGTTGGCCAGGTTTGACTTAGAGTTGACTTTGACCTAGATTGGCTTAGAAATCATGTAGTTTGCATTGTAGCTTTCATTTCTCTTGTATTTTACATATCATGACCCATATTACTCTGTTTAGGACATTGTGACTCTGGTGCAGGCATCTGATATTACACTACTCTTTCAGAGTATCAGGCGAGTACATTCTCTGATAGTTCTCTCATTTATTTGTCAATTACTGTACTTCAGTTCTAGTTAGCTGTATGTGATTCTCTGTTACAAACACGTATTTTATATCTGAATCCATGTATACGACACACATACTTACTCGTCTCACCTCTATTATTCGAATCACCATACGAATTACTATTCGAATCACCCTATTCGTATCTTCATATGTTGGTTGGACTTTTATTCGACTGATGTGTCGGACTTTGGATTCATTTGTATTAGATGGACGGGGAAATACTTGATTAGACATGTGAACATTTCCCACTATTCGAACTACCCCCTGTGAATATATTCGAACGATAGCCATTCCACACCCGGCCAGGTGTGTGATGTGCCGGATTTACCCTTAGCCGTTTACATGTCTAACTAAGTATTTTAAAACACTTGGAGAATTTATTCGAATCATTATTAGAACATCATGTGAATCACTATTCGTATCACCTTATTCGTATCACCTTATTCGATTCACCTTATTAGAATAATGATTAGAATTACATTCGACTCATCTTGTATTAGACTCACATTGGGATTACACTCGACTTATATTGTACCATCTGAACTCATTATGTTACTCTAATTCAGCTAGATTTTATTTTACAGTCTTCTTTGCTATGTTTCTCTTCTTGTTTAGTTACCTTACCTTCTTTGTACCTTAACTGCTCTCTACCTCATTACTCGTACAAACTGCCATATTCATCAATACAACTGTCTATAACTGCTTTATAGTTCTCTGTCATTTACTTGGGTTTACTAGATGAGATGTGCTCGTTCCTGTCCTGATTGGACCTGTTGAAAATTTTACAAATGTTTGCCATGAGGACACGTGCCCTACATGTTACTGCCCAGGAGATGGTTTGGCTACCTTTGGCCCCGACACTCAGGAGTGATCAGAATTTAGTTTAGTAGACTTGCATTTATTTTCATTAGAGCTTGTTGTATAGAATTGAGACTTGAGATGTATTTGAGATTTCAGATGTTGTTATTATTTCAGTATTTACTTTTGTCTTCAAATTCTTAGTTACAATTCTGTGTTTCTTATCGTGCTTAGACTGCGATTGAGTTACACCATATCTTATACTTGTCCTCCGTTCGGAGTTGATCATGATGAGTACATTATATACTGCATGAGTTGATGGTTAGTTAGAGACTTAGAACAGCGTTCTACCGCCGACACTGTGGCGTAGGCTGGGCGCTGTTACGTACTCGTACCCTCACAGTGGGTGCGGGTCGTGACAC
>JANAVB010021683.1:0-22259 GCA_029216955.1 Iris pallida | reverse complement strand
AACACTCGGAAGAAGCCAACACTATAAAACTGAATGTGTTTCAACGCAATAAACAGTCCTTGGCATAATTAGTATAGTCATTGTTCTGCAAAGGAAATAATCCCACATAAACACATAATACTCAAATGCCATGTTTTGACTTGCAGCATAGGACAAATAACGGTGTTCATTCTGACTCTTTTTCTGGAGAAGATGAGTATTGAAGCTGAGCAAACACTATCAGGACACAGAATTATAGCACGACTGACCTAAGATCAGAATAATAATAGAAAGAACCAAATTTGTTACAAGTTGATGCCTTATGGGTTTCATCACCAAGACTTCTCCCATCAGAATGAAGAGAGGAGGGGGGGGGGGGGGGGGGGGGGGGGGGGGGGGGGGGGGTTCAAATGGAGCATTGGGGAGGGGGGGGAGTGGGGGAATGGAGCATAAGAAAGCTCCACAAAAGCTTTGAGAGTTTTTAAGACATGTCGTGACCTAATGTCAACCTTTATGTCTATCGCAAATTCCTAGCCAGGATACTATGAAGGCTATGAGCATGAGAGGGTTTAAAACCTAAGCGGTCTTTTCCAAGAAGGTAGATCTACCTTTTGGATATACAATTTAACTACAACCAAGCACCCTCCAAGTTCCTCTCGGCTATAGAGTCTAGATGAAGGGGTAAGATGATAAAAATTTATATTGGGAATAGCATTCATCTCTATGACACACTAACCCAAAGTAAAAAGGAATGAGGATCCCATGCTTAATGGATTCCACAGAATTTTTAAGGACAAGTAGTTATAGTTTTCTGACCTAGCCTCCTACAGTAATGCTTTCATGATCTACTATGAGATTGTGAACCGTTGCACGAAATGTTGATTTGTGATGTTCAAATCCAGAGAAAAACCCTAGCATCTCCGATGTCTCTATCCCGTAAGCAACAACCTTGATTAGAATGGCTAAAATGCTACAATTTGAAAACAAACAACACTAAGAATCTCATTTGCAGCAATTTAAACCAACCCAATGGATGTTAAACCAATATTCTAGCAGTTCAGATATAATCTTCATTTAGCAAACTTCTTTATCCAAACCATATTTCCTAAACACAGTACCTACTCCCAAGGTGTTTGCACAACAATAACGGTAAGGCTTGCAGCTTGCATCCTAAGGATGCAGGTTCAAGTCACGACTCATGGAAACGACCTCTCCATATGTATGAGGGTAAGACTATATATATCTTGGCCCTCTCTAAACCTTGCATAAGTGGGAGCGTCGTGGCACGGGGACACCCTTTTTTTTGGATGGCTTGAAAGACTTTCTTCTCACCTGGCACGGAGTTGGTTAATCACAATAGGTTTAGAGTGGTTAGGGTGGTCGGGCTGAATGTCAGGTTCATATAGGTTTGAAGGTTCAGGTTGAAAGTCAGGTACGGCAAATCAAGTTGGGGTGCTGGGCAAGCCAGCTTGCACCCTGGTTGACCCTCAACGCAACTAGAATGCAGCCCTGCCCTTTTAGTGCAAGACTGATGCCTGACCATTTCTTTAAGCCAATGAAATTGACTAGGGCCCTCACTTGTACTAAAATAAGATTGATAGATGACATGAACATTGTTGCACGACAAGAACATGCCCATTTCTTTAAGCCAATGAAATTGAGTAGGGCCCTCACTTGTACTAAAATAAGATTGATAGATGACATGAACATTGTTGCAAGACAAGAACAGACCAATAATGTTTACTACCCTACCCAACAACTTGCCTGGATAATCCTGCATCTACTTCCCTCGGATAGTGATTATTTATTGAGCAATGATAATATAGAACAAAGCTACTCCTAAATATAAATTATTTGTGAAATTCGAACTTAAAAGACTTGCCATTTCAGAAATAAAAAGAATTGAGAGATGTGATTTTTTTTTAAAAGTGTTGATATCTTGTAGATTAAAGTATTTAAACAGGAAACATACCTTAAATATTGAGTTGATAAGATAATAAATTCTAAAATTCTAGCTGCACTACTTACATCATAGCCATGGATATCTGTTTTAGATCAGTTTCGAGGTTCCTCATGTTTACAAGCGACTGAGCACAAAATATAATAGCCAGCCATGAGCAAAGTTTGTACTGCAAAATAGAAAATTTTCACAATTAAAGGGACAAAACCAGAAAGGACTTCAGATATAGATTAACCTACCACGAACATGTAACTATTCAAAATACTGAACGGATTTGCAAGTCACAAAAGTAACTGAAAATTATAGGTGATATAAACTTAATTGCTCAATTATGTTTATGAACATGACCACGTCAAATCACTTTCAACTATGTTTAGCACCCTTTTGTGAGTGTCAAGTAAGTATTGTGTCCAACATGTGAAGGATAAGGCTACAGGCACAGATTTGGTCGTGCCCAAGAGTATTTGTGAAACATAGAGGTATACACATGCAAATTAGCATTCGCATACAAATACACGTAAATTAACTTAAATTTTAATATAGCTTCTCCAATATAATGAAAATAAAATAATCACCAAAAATACCTAATCAACATTTTTAATAGACTGATAGTTCAGAATGACCGTTCTTAATGGAAGCATGTCGATGCATCACTATATTTTGTAGATAATAGATACCTGGTGAAGTAGGTAGTTCACAATAACCATTGTAAAAGTTTTTAAAGATCCCTTAGCTAGGATTAGTCATTCATAATGATCGAGAGATTGAAAAGGATGTCATGTATAGAATTAAAACACGATGGTTGAAATGAAGGAGTGCTTCTAGAGTACTTTGTGATCTGAAGATATCTTTGAAGTTGAAGAGAAAATTTTATAAGACGGCTATAACAGTAGCTATGCTTTATGGATCAAAGTGTTGGGTTATTAAGAAACAACATGTCCAACAAATTAGTGTAGTCGAGCTAAGAATACTAAGATTGATGAGTGGAATTCCATTAAGATAGGAAAAGAAACGAGTGTACTCATGGAAAGTTAGAAGTGGTGCCAATTGAGGACAATATGAGATTAAATCATTCTTAGGTGGTTTGAACATGAGCAACGCAGACTACTTAAATGTTCAGTAGGTAAGGATAAACACAGTTAAAGGAGACACAAAGACTATAGGTATGCCTAAACGAATATGAATTGGCGTATTAAAGAAGAATATGGTTTTTTTACTATTACAAAGGGCATAGACATTAACAGAACTGAATGGAAGAAAAGGATTCAAACAACCAACCCTAAAATTTCGAGATGAAGGCTTTGTTGTTGTTGTTGTATTAGCTAGGATTTGTACCTTATAAGTTCAATGGCTTTAGCTAATACGCATCAAAAGCAGCTAACCAACAAATATGGTAACATCCTTGTTCTTTTAATAGTAATTTAGAGGAATAAGTTAGCATATACTAGCTAGAAGAGTTTGATTCCAAAGCTGCAAGATATATAAAGTTTATAACTTCATTCAGATGTACGTTAACCTAAAACCCACGTTGCACACAAGGGCGGAACCACTGGTGGCCTGAGGTGGGCTCCAGCCCATCCCCCACCTCCGAGCCCACCATGTTTTCCCCTATACATATCAGCCCATGGGTTCTTGACTCTTGTATTCTGTTGATATTCCATGGGCTCTTGACTCTTGTATTTTGTGGAACAGCAAAATTGCTTACTGAAACACACAGCCAAGACTTGATATGCATCATCTCTTATGTTTATATTGTCAGAAAAGTGCTCAAACTCCCATTCATTTTGCCATGAATTATACTCTTTTTCTTTTGACTTTTGAAGCCAACAAATCTTGGAATCTTCAAGTCAACTAAAAAGGTATCGAAATTATCTCCAGAAACTTAGCACACCCTCGGTCAAGCTTGAGGAGTGCTTTGGATCAAGCTCGAGTCAAAGTGTTGCAACTTTATTTTGGTAGATGATGTTTCGACTTTCCCTAAATGTAAGGGACAGGTCTACCTATGAAATTCATCCTATGTCATTTTGATGACTATTTTTTGGTCGGAAATCATATTTGATTCACACATTTGGATTATGATGACATTCTAAGAAATACACTGTGGAATGTGTTTAGTTAACTTATTATTAAGTAAATATTATTTGTTTGAAGGAAAAAAAAAACACAGAACGTTTTATGTTCAGTCCGGGACATCGTTGCACAGACAAGGTCGTATACGTTTCTGTATCACGTTCCTATTCGTATTCATACATTGTACGAACCCAACAAAGTTGATTGGGAGTTATTGAATTCTTGAATACTAAAACAAAATTCATAACAGCAGCAGCAGGCAGCAGCAGCAGAAAATTGGGGAGAGAGAGAACGTACTCGGAACATGACGCCGGTGACGCCGAGGACGACGGCGATGAAGCCCGCATAGTCCATCGGGAGGTCCTGCTGGGAGATCGGCGGCGCGACGTACGGCCGCGCCGTCGACGGCTGCCTAGGATCGCTAGCCGATAGACTCGTCTCCTTCATCTCTCCCCCCTCTCTCTCTCTCTGCTCTGCTGATAGAGAAATTGGGGATCTCAATAAATTCTTGGGTTATTTACACCAACCACCCCTATGTTTTTGGTTTATAACAAGGGCTATCCCTGATTTCAAAAAATTACACTGACCACCCCTCCCTTTAGAAAAATAAAATAAAAATAGGGATAGTTAGTGTTATAATTTTTTATTTTCATCTTAAAGTAAGGGTACCCCGTGTAATAAACCAAAAAAGTAGGGGTGGTCAGTGTAAATAGTTTAAAAGTAGGGGTACCCCGTGTTATAAATCAAAAACATAGGGGTAGTTAGTGTAAATAACCCTAAATTCTTTATACGTAGGGATGCTATCGGGTAGGGTCGGGTCGGGTCGGATCGCATCACGTCGGGTAGTGGTAGACCTGGATCCTACTCATATTAAACATTGAGATGGGTTTGGATGGAGCTCATCTATACTGCGATATACGACTACTATGTAAAAACAAAAGAACAAAAGAACAAATTGATGCAAAGAGAGAGGGTTGATATGTTGATGGTATATACCGTCATATAAATTTATTTAGGCTAAATTATGACTTGATATTGTCAACTATCTAAAATGTTCAACTTGCTACCCTCAACTTTGATAGACACTAACTTAATACCCTCAACTATATAATAATTTTTATCTTGATATCCAAAATTAAAAAAAGACAAAAATACCCCTCCTTTCTAAACCCACAACACCCTCTCCCCCCTCCTTCTCCGGCAGCACCTCCCCTCTGGCCGCCCTACCCCTCCGCGACTGCCCCCCTCACCAGCACCCCCGACTCCGCAGCCCCATGCTCCCGTCTCCGCAGCTCCGTGCTCCCGTCTCCGCAGCCCCGTGCTCCCGCCTCCGTAGTCCCGTGCCTCCGCCTCCGGCTGCTTCACCCGTCCGCGACCCAACGGTCCCGCGCAGCTTCGGGCCGGCCTACGCCGCGCCGCGTTCCGCCCACACGCCCACCTTCTGCAGCGTGCCCCCATCGCCCGCGCGACGGATGACCCCTACGGCGACCTCGCTACCCGAGGTGGCTTCGCGGTGACGCACAACGCGGGGTAGGGGTGGGGGAGGGGAGGGGGTGGTCACGGACGCGGGGGGGGTGGGGGGCGAGGTGTCGCCGGCGGAAGGGGGGAGCGCCGGCGGGAGGGGGTGGGGGCGCGTTTGTTGTGTGTGTGTGTGGATGAAAAGGGAAATTTTGTCCAAAAAATTTAGGGTATCAAATTAGTACCTATCAAAGTTGAGGGTATTAACTTGAAAAACTAAAATAGTTGAGGGTATCAAGTTATAATTTAGCCATTTATATATTGATTCGAATAATTTTTTTTTAAATGGTTTAATTATACTGATCATCTTATGTTTTATGAATAGTATTACAAGGACTACACATATTCAAAAATAATTGACTGACCACTCTTCTCTTTTATAAATTTTATTCATCATAAGGGTGGTCAGTGTTATTAGTTTCTATAGAAAATAGAAACTATAGGAGGGACGTGTAATTAGTTTCCAAGCAGGAGTGGTCCGTGTAATAAGTGTAAAACATAGTGGTAGTTAAGACAATTAATCCTAAATTATTATTCCTCTTTTTTACTGTTTCTCACTGTGTATATAGAGAAATATGTTTTTTAAAATTACTAGTCTTGTAATTGTGTTTGATCAAAAAGAATATAAAGGAAAAAAAAATATTCTATTATATAATTAAAAATATTTGAAAGGTTCACCGTGAAACTTTCAAAATTCCTAAAATGTCCTTAATTTAGCTTATTTGATTAATTTGAAAATCTATTATATAATAAGAAAACTTGAAAGGCTTCACCGTTAAACTTTCGATATTCCTAAAATGCCATTAACTTACCTTATTTGATTAACTAGTATATATGCACGTGTCTTGCACGTATCTCATTATACTTGGGAAGAGTAAATAACACCCTTCTTAATTTATTTCTTCTTCTATAGGTAATTACATAACTATCCATATCTATTATATAATATAAAAAATTGAAATGCTAGCTTCACTGTTAAACTTTCAAGATTTCTAAAATTTCTTTAACTTACCTTATTTGATTAACTAGTACATATGCACGTGTTTTGCACGTATCTCATTATATTTGGGAAGAGTAAATAACAACCTTTTTAATTTATTGAAAAATTTGAGTCGCACCCCACTTTTTTTTACCCATATTCAAGGTGCACCCCATTCAATTACCAAAATGCAAGGCACCCCACACTTTTAACAAAAACCGTCCTTTACTGACGGTCAACATTTTTGACCAATTTTTTGGACTAAAATAGCCCTTGTCTTTTCCCTTTCCTGTGCCCCCAACCCCCCGTGCCTAACCCACTCGTGTCCACCGCCACCACCCCCTCCTCGCTGAGGTCCCCTCCCTGCCGCCACCCCTCCTCGTCGTGCCCTCGCTGGCATGCCTCCTCCCCACGGCCACCCCCTCCACACCGCCACCCCCTCCACGTCGCCCCTCCTCCTCGTCGGTGCCCCCTCCCCTGCGCCAGCAGCAGCAGCAGCAACAAAAAGCTCTGATGGCGGCAGCAGCAGCAGCATGAGCTCCGACGACAGCAGCTGTCACATCCTGACCCGAAAAATTGCTCGTCCTCGCATCGATATTTGTCGAATCGTTCATCCTCGCTAGGACGTGATACCGTACGAGTCTGGAGTTGCACTCGTACAAGGCAAGATGACAAGTTCTCAAATGGTTATCTCGATTGATTATTAGTAGCAAAAGAAAACAGAGTCACAATTGAGTTTCACATAGTATAACAATTCTCTTTATTCGATAAGCAATGCAACATTACAAAGGCTTTCAAAAGTCCAATTGAATCATGCCAGATTGGCTTACAACACTCAAGTTCTCTCTTGCCCACAAAGGATTTTACCGTTCTATACATCACGTCTTTTATATCTTGGCCGCATCAATCCTGTTGCAAGTCCGAGAGTCAATGCGGTCGTACGCCTCAAAACGTTACGGTATTCCATACCTCAGCGCGTTCAAGCGAAGCTCTGCCGCGAGCAGACTATTCCCTGAACCTGCAAACAATCTGGTGGGAGATCAGTACTAATCCTCTCGCATACTGATCAGAGATCCACTTTACTAAACCGACATTAAGTAGATATACAATTCATGCAGCTTAAGTTGTGATCTTTCAATATTTGCCTTAGGATCGATTTTATGGCATATTCGAAAGCAGTAAAGCATGTATTTCATGGCAAGCATGTTATCGTATATTCGCATAAGCAAGCAGACAACATATATTAATCTCGTGTTGTTTTGTGGCACGACTTTTTACCAACATTGATGCACTCATGTTTGTACCGTGTAACGATCCGCTCTCGAATAATCGGATATGAGTCGTACTCGTCCAGCCTACATTGAGGACTCAACATAGTAAGTTGTACTAAGTATATAAAGAACTTCACCATATAAGACAAAATCCAAATCACAGCATCTATTACGTTCCAGAGTTCAACAGAATACAATGTTACAATGTCCAAAGTAAAATCTATACAAAATGATACTATATATAAATGTCTGCAGCAACTCCTAGGTCCTGAGTCATAGTGTCATCCTGCTGTAAAACCCCTAAATTTCTACTATTTTTTTAAATAAATTTGATACTGATTTTTTTTTGTATATTGTACATCGCGTAGTTGCATTGTACGTCGCGCGCAAAATTTTACTTTTCGTAATTGCTCGACGAGTGCGACTATGTGCGAGCGTACATATTTTTGAAAAATATTTTTTCTATTTTTATAGTTTCGAAATAATATAGATAGTAATTATTTTTAACTATCATACCTAAATTTCCAAGTTTATGATTTTAATTATGAAAAGCCTTTCATTTATACAGATATAATAATAAATAATTTTTCTATAAAATGGTATATTAGAAAAATATATTTATGTAAATATTATTTGGACATACATATATATTTCGTAATTATTTATTAGTTTATTTTTAAATAATAATATAATTTTTGAAATTATTATTATTAGTATTTTTGAAAAATATATTTTAAAATTATTGTGGCGATTTAAATCTTGATTTAATTTTATGGATTTATTTAAATAGTTAAATTAATATCTATATTTGAAATTTGAATGATTTTAAACTAAAGGATGGAATTTAATTAGATTTAAATTGATTTAGATTTGGATTGAAATTTATTGAATTTTATTTAAAATAAATAAAGAAATTATCTAAAGGGATTTGTAACTATCATAATCCTTATCTAAATAGTAGCTTCCACCTCCTATATAAGGAGAGGCTTATTATTCTATGTTCCATTAATTTTCTCCACCTGTAAATGTGTTTGTGCATCGTGTCCGTGCACATCAAGCCATATCCATTCATTTCTTCTATTTTTCATCCAAATTGATTAATGTTCTCATTAAATAAATTTTCTTTTCCCTTCCATCTATTTTCTCTTATCACAAATTCTTACTATCCTTTTACCGATCAACCAAGTCCGTCTATCCTAGTAGTCCTTAAATTTCAAGTACGAAAATTTTTAAAAGGTGGGTAGATTTGTAACTCATCTTCCCGAAATTATTATTTTTTAAATTATATCTATATATTTTAATTTCGTGTTTAAAAGTAATTTTCGTAGAAATTTTGTAAAAGATATTTTGTGATTACTTTTGTTACCAAAAACTAGTTTTAAATTAATGGTTTGAAATAATGTTTCTAAAAAAATGTTCTCAAATTTTTTATTTGAAATATAAAATATATTTTTATTATTTTGGTCTTCTAAAAATTGATTTAAAAAAAAAATTGAGCGATAAAAGGTTTTTTTGTCTATTTATTTTTAAATAACGATTTGGATTTATAAAAGTAAGTTTTATAATATTAGATGACATCGAGTATTATTTTGATATGTTAATCAGTTATTTGATTATATTTAAATTTATTTAAATTATCTTGATGGTTATCAACTATACTTTAAATTATGTTGATAATTTAAATATTGTTTAAAATACTTACGATGACTAATTGGAGCATTACGATTTGTCTAATCTAGATTTAAAATATTATTTAATTAAATAATTTATTTATTATTTGATTTAAATTATTTTGATAAATATTAGATATTATTTTAAAGTTATTATGTTGAGTTTGATTTGGATTTGGATTCATATTATTTGAATTATTTGATAATATAGAATAATACTTAAAATTATTATGGTGATCATTTAAAGGATTGCAATCAAATTGATTTATTTTTAAATAATTTATTTGATTTAAATTTATGGGAAAATTTATCCATTAGAAATTCTTATCCTATTGGAATCATATCTAGCATTAATTAGATCGTTTCTTATTTAAACCAATCCTATTCCTATCCAAATTAGTTGGTAATCATAATCATCCTTATTGATTTAGTTCTAATCCTATCATAATTTGTTAATTGCTAGCCATTATATATATATATATCTATCGAATCTATGAATAAAATAATCTTTCAAACCATCATTGTCAAAAATTTCTCTCTTTTTTCGTCAAAACTAAGCCCAAAATTCGTCATAAATTCAGCCTCAATTTTCAAAGGTTGTAGCAACTTCGAATGACCATAACTCCCAACTCCGGACTCCGATTGACCTCAAGTTTTTTTTGTTGGAATCGTATTGAGGTATATTTTTTGAATATAAATTTTATTTTCCTAAATTTGGAACTTAATTTTCTGAAAAATTTGTGGAGTGTCAGTTGTCCGAAATCTGACACGTTTAGTATTTTTGAGATTATGGGAGAACCAGGAATCAGAATCACGAACCGTTTGAAGTTTCGAAATGCTGACGGAAAAATACACATCATATATTTTTCCTAAAAATTTTCCAGAATATTTTATTTTTGATTTTTATTTTAGAAGTTTGTCACATCGTCTGAGTTCATCTTGTGTAGCCCTGTGACTATTCTGTACCCAACGGGATTGTCGGTTTCACCAGCAAGGACCTCAGGCAAGACACCTTGCCTTTACTGTTTAATTTTTTGCTCAATATCATGCATATTTTTATTTCTTATAAGTTGTTCTTTCAAAACTATATGTAGTTGCAAATTATTATACTTTAGTTTTCTTTATCCATTTGGCCTAGAGTTAAGGGACCACCTTTGTTTGTGCCGCATTCATTGGTCCGACACTTGTATGTCACGATGTCACGTGTCTCATATAGATTCGGACTTGCGTACCGACCGTACATCGGTGCGTACAGGACGAGCGTTAGGATATAACTGCTAATATAATTGCCTAGAAGACTTAGCGGTTATTAGAAATATCGTGGTGTGGATTCAGTACGAGTAGTGCATGGGGAGAGAAAGACAGTTATTAGGCGCAGGGGCTTTCACATATTTACTTTTCTCTAGCTGTCATTTGTGACTCAGTCGAGAGCTAGTACGCCGTGCACTTATTTACTTTTCTCTAGATGCCACTAGTGCCTCGGTTGAAACACAAATGTGACGTGCATTTACTTTCCTCTAGCTGTCGCTAGTGACTCACCCGAGAGACTAGTGTGTCGTGCATTTATTTACTTTCCTCTAGATACCACTAGTACCCCGGTTGAAATGCTAACGTGTCGTGTTTCTAATCTCGGGAGCCCTTGTGTGGAACGTTGTCTTCAAAATGCATTTTCACATAGAATGGTTAAGGACCTTTATTTGTTTAGTCATATATACTTTTCTGTTGAGCTTTTATTATTCAGTTATTGGCATGATATTATGTGTCTTGTTACGTCCCTCTGAGGACCTGGTTATCTTGCCAGGTGTGTGCTATTGTCTTTCGCAGGTGTTCTAGCTCTAGCCGTGATCATCGCTATTTCTTCGAGGATGATTGCACTTGGATCGTCTTCGCTTCGCTCGCCAAAATCATTCTTTTGTATATCATGTATTTCTTTTTATTGTTGGTAGTAGATTTGTCTCCGCCCAACTACATGTACTAATGACAATTCTTAGTTGATTATATGATATCTTTTATTCATTTATTTGTGTGGATGAGATTAGTTATGGTTCTACTGTATTTTACAGCTTATATATTCATACGAGATTTTCATATATTGGAGTGTACTTCGTATGTATACAGCTGGCATGTCTACGTTCCTAGTCCTATGTATTTTGGGACTGGGGCATGACACCTGCTCAACTAAAGTCTCAAGCTCCAGCCCAAAGAAGATAGAATATATATAGTCTTGAGTTCACCTGCAACATATTCAGTCAGGAGCGGAGCAAAGTACATTCTACAATAATGAAATAAGTACGACATGTGAACAATAAAAAGGAACAATGAAACAGGATAAACATGAACTATAAATGCATAATCTACCAGACTGAAACATGAAATCAAAAGATCATAACATGTAAATTTTGAAATAACTACTAGAATATGTGACCGGCTGGAAAAAGATCATGAAGCACAAGTAATGGTACGACTTAGAATCCCACATGCGATGTGAGACCTAAGCTATCTGCAATGTTTTAGGTTGGGCTTTGGTCACATATCTTTAGTATTTTTTCTCCCCAAGTACCAGTAAAGAACATGACCAGAAATATAGATCAGGACGTGTAACAATGTGTCCAATATGAAAAGAACATGACATGAAGTAAATGAGTCAAAATCATAGAAGTACTTGCCTGTCCTTGCAAATCAAATATGTCTCAATGTTTCTAACTAGAATAGGGTAAGAGTTAATCAGAATCTAAATGATGGCAATTAGCTAGCTAACTATTTACTAAACTGACTATAGAAATACTACTACCTAGATACATATAGCAATATGAAACTACTAGTCAAATATAGATAAGCTAACAAGAAAATAGTTTTTAGAAAATAAATATAATTAGAACTTGAAAATAACTTTAATTTAAATAAATTGTTTTAGAAATATTTCTATTAACAACATAGTACTAGAAAAATCCAAATAATATTCATAGCAATACTAGTAACATATATAACAGCTAACAATATTTATAAAATAAGTATCCTAGCTTTAATCAAAATAATTACTAGTAAAATGCTCTAAACTATATTTTAACATAAATCATTTATCAAGGGATACTAGAAAATATTTATAATAATAAGAAACTAGATTTTAAAGATTATATATAAATACCTCAGGAAACAAATTTTATACAATTATTTGATATTATATATATATATATTATATGTTAACAATAATTTATATCTATTTATTGGGCTCCAAACCAGTCTTATAAAACAGAATTATTAAACTATTGGCCCTAAGCCCAGTCCTAAAATAATATATATTATTTATACAGAAAAATTTAGAGGGATTGGGCTCTGAGCCCAGTCCACAAGAAATAAACATTTTTCCTATAATCTAACTGGCTCGAGCCCATGGCCCAAGTGATGATCAGTCCAAAGTTAGTAAGACAGAACATTAATATTAGAATGAATAATTAGCCTGGGCTCTAACCCAGCCCGATTACTCGGCCCAGCCTACCCCTTTTTTTTCCTTAGGGTCTTAAAACCCTAAGTTTACGAAGAGAGAGAGAAAAAAATACAGCCACTCTCTCGAAAGAAATCAAAAGAAGAGGAAGGAGAACGGGGATGGGAGAGATATAAGGAGGAAAAGAAGAGGACACAGCAAAGAGGGGAAGGACAGAGGAAAGGAAACTCACTACGCTCTTCCAGCACGACGCTGGCACTCCAGGAGCACAAGATCTGGGTCACGTCAGGCCAGATCTGGACAGAGCTCAGCTTGGTGGCCGCAGGTCTGGCCGGGGTCGCTGGCTAGCTCGTCGGATAAAAGCTCGAGGAACATGGTGCACGAGGATCGAGGTTTGACACGCGGCTCGAGACAAACAACAATAATCGTCGAGGTCTGAGCTGTGCGGTCACGGTTCGTCGAGGTGGCAGTGCAGGGCAGATCTGGTGGTCGGTGTCGGGGATGTTCATGTGGAGGCGGTCGGAGTAGATCTGAACTTAGGGCGGTTGCTGTCAAGGTCGCTCGAGATTCACCGACCTGGCTTGCCGACGTTGATTCGATCTCAGGTGAGTTGGCTTATGTGTTTTGGTGGTATTGTTATTTATGGTGTTGTGATGAGAATGGTGTGTATGGGCGGGCGGAGCCGGTAAAGACGGGCGGGACGGAGGTAGTAGTGGTGATGATTATGACTATGGGGATGATGGTGGTGGTGAGGATGATGTCGAGGAGAGCCTGGGAGGAATTGGCCGGTGGTGAGGTGTTGTGGGCTCTGTGGGGGTAGAGACGGTCGGAGATGGTCGAACTTGCTCGGCTCGGTGGTGGAGGCTTGGGGAAGCAGTGGTGTTTTTGGTGGTCGGTGGAGTGGAGGTGACTTAGACGACGGTGGTGGATGAGGAGATGGGGCCGGATGGATGACAGGGAGAAGATCGGAGTTTGTTGTTGTTGAAGGTGGGGACTTCGTCGGAGTTCAGCCGGGCGCAGCAGACAGGCGGCTGGCAGAGGCGGAGCTCGGCCAGAGTTGAGAGAGAGTGACAGTAGAGAGAGAAAGTGAGAGAGAGAGAGTAGACTAAATCTGTAATAAAATATTAGGGAGTCCCAATATTTGAATATGAAAGATTTAGAGTGCTCTCCAAGCCAATGGCATTCTATATAATTTATAGATCTAGGGGTGATAAGGAAGGCTACTAGCTAACCATAACTAACTCTAACTAATTACTAACCAATTACTTAATTAGTAACTAATCAATTACTTAGGGCAAACTAATTATTAATCCAAAGCCAACTAATAATTAACAATAGAATTTAGAAAGAAATGTGAGTTAGTAGCCCACAATCCTAGCCCAAGGCTTGGTAGGCTAAATAGGTTAATTTAGCCCACAATCCAAGTCTAAACTCGGTAGGTTCACAACAATAAAATAATTCTGAAACAAAAATAATTAATTAAATAATAATAATCAAAATTGAAATAAATTAATAAATCGAAAAAAGATTTTTTAAAAAATATAATATTGTTTTTTTCAAAAATAGAATTTCAAATCCAAAAAAAGAATTTTATAACTCCAAAATTTTCAAAACTATAAATTCTAACTCGCGGTAGTTATACACCGACGCAAAGTGAATACACTTACCATCTTTTTCTGTCATGTCATGAGTGATCTTTGTGCAAGATCATTGTGTGCCTGCACTTTCAGCCCACCGTTCTTTAACTGTATGAAGGTCGTTGGCGTATCCGCGCTAGAATGGACTAATTGTTTCTCTTTTCAAATTAGGTAACCCGGCATCCTCCCTGTCATGCCCCGAGTCGACAACGGTTCTTCTCCAGTGTTATTTTGCTGAATCGATCGTCCTCACTAAGGCGTGATGACGTACGAGTCTGGAATTTGCACTCGTACAAGGCAAGAACGTTACGTTAATTTTTATATTGAAACACCAAGTTGAAACTTTACAAATCACATCAAATTGAGATGCAGTATAGGAAGCTAGAAATATGCTTTATCGTTCATAGCTTCCAACTAAGTACAAGTCGTAATTACATTGGATGCCGTTGCGGCTACATTAATTGAAAACAAAAAGAAATATACTCGACAAGCTGCCTGAACTAACACTTGTTGTTCCATACATTCGCCCCTTTATACATAAGCCTTCGATTGAATTGGCTTCAAAATACTTCAGGATAGGAAGAGCTTCAAAACGACTCTCCGTACTTCAGCTTCAGTTTAGAGCTCTGCCGCACCTGGGAAATTTGGGGAAGGGGATTAGCACACTTGCTAAGTGGACGAGATGAACCCACTCGTCTAAACTGACTCTGATTGTTAAGGTAGGTATGCTTTAGAGTTTTTTTCTATTTAGAACTAAATGAATTCAGTTCATATCGATAGCCATCTTTGAAGTAATAAAGCATACAGTAGAACATAGCGATTTATCACATTTCTATGCTTGTCCCTGCATAAAACACAGATAATATTTACTACCTGCATAAGACAATAGGTGAGCATGCCCTATCTTATATGTGCGGTCATTGATGCTATGCACCACGAGGGACTTTATATGGCATTACGACGTGCCTGTCAGCTTGGGTTGCAAGCCCGACTGCAGGTCCCGCAATACCTCGCGCCGAAGCATGAATTTATTTATTCTCCCTAGGTCGATTCGGTTCCAATGCCTCGAATACCGCATCGAAGAAAGTTCAACTTGTGCACAAGCTGTCCATGACCATGCCAATGCGTGAACAGTTTAATATGTGCAGACAGATTTGTATATCGCGGACAGTATTGAACGACATTATCATTTGTGCCCTACTCATGCAACGAATCATTTTTCTCGAGCCGTACTTTCTACTTAGCATCCCATAGGCACCAAATTCTCCGCGGCACCGTAAACCACAATCGACGTTTCATATTATTTTACAGCACGTGAAATAGTCTATCTTTTTACTAGAACCTTAAACTTTTTCGTTTATGTGCAAAACTTATATTTTCAGAGTAAATTACTCTAAATCGATACATTTTTCCCGAGTTCTTGACCTTAGTGGATTGGCATGCATTTAACTTGGCATCGTCGATTTGAATGAATTCGAGGCAAAGAAATTTTGTTTGCGGGACAGAGTAGAAAAGAAGGGACCGAATCACCTACCAAGTTCTTTGATCGTGCCGACCGTCGAAGCGCTTCGCAACGTTCAAGTTTTAGTTACGCGAGCTCCTGCAATGGCACTAACACTTAGTTAGGATTCTTTCTTCATTCCTTCATTTCAAAATTTGTAGATTGCATTAGAAAATGATGCGAAAGCACTTTCATCAAAACCAAGCGGCAAAAGCTCCAAGAAAACCATACAGCAGTCTGGTCCCGTCGAAGGGACTCTTATATAGAGCTCACTCGCCAAGACGCAGCTCGCTGCATCTAGGACTTATTCCAACAGAAGTCGTTTCATTAGTTGGATCGATTCTCGTAACATCCGTCTAAATTGATTTGATCGATGCCGCAAGATGTTATCGTTTACCAAGCTCAGCGATCGAGTCAGATGGCCATCTAAGTTTTCAACCGATCTGACTCGGCGCAAGCATATTATGAAGTCCGTCGCCTATCGAAAGCGGGACACTACATAATATACTACTAAAAAAAGTTTCGTTCCCAAACTTAAGAACAAGGGTCTGACGTTAAATTAGGCAAACAACGAAGGGTACTTCTCCTTCATCTCCGCTTCCATTTCCTACGTCGACTCTTCAACTGAATGGTTCTGCCAAAGCACGTGGACCAAGGACATCGACCGATTTCGTAATACCTTCTTCTTACGGTCTAAAATTTGAATAAGCTCCTCCTAGTAAGACAAGTCAGTATGTAGCTCCAACTGATCGAAGCTAACACGTGACGTGGATCGTGCACGTATTTTTGAAGTTGTGAGACGTGGAAAATACCGTGCACATCAGCCAAGGCAGGAGGAAGTGCGATCCAATAAGCAACTGTTGTAACTCGCTCGATGATCTCGAAGGAGCCTACAAATCCCGGGCTCAACTTGCCTTTAATGTCGAACCGCATCACACCACGCATGGGCGTTACTTTCAGAAATACATGGTCCCCGACCAAGAAGTCTAGCGGTCATCGACGAAGATCTGCGTAGCTCTTTTGTCGACTTTGTACGATACGGAGTCTATCTCGGATCAAGCAAACCTTTTCGACGGCCTGCTCCACCAGTTCTGGTCCGAGCACTTGTCACTCTTCGACTTCGTCCCAGCATATTGGAGAACGACACTCACTCCTGTAGAACGCTTCATATAGAGCCATCTGAATGCTCGACTGATAACTGTTGTTATACGCAAACTCCACAAGCGGCAAATGCGTATCCCAACTAGTCTTTAGATCGATCGCACACAGACGCAACATATCCTCTAAGATTTAATTTACCCTCTTTGTCTGACCGTCTGTCTGGGGGTGGTAAGCAGAACTAAAATTTAGTTTGGTCCCCATCACCGCTTGCAGGCTCGTCCAAAAACGCGATAGGAATCGCCCGTCTCTGTCCGAAATTATTGAGGCCGGTACCTCGTGCAGTCGAACAATCTCGTCGATATAGATTTTCGCTAACCGATCGACACTCTATCCTACTTTAATTGTGATGAAGTGAGCCGACTTGGTCAATCTATCAACAATGACCCAAATCGTATCATTCTCCCGCGGCGTCTTCGAAAATCCCGCAATGAAATCCATCAAGATGTTGTCCCACTTCCACTCGGGAATGGCGAGGTTCTGCACTCCTCCTGGCCTTTGGTATTCTGTCTTCACTTGCTGACACGCCATACATTACGACATGAAAGTAGCCACGTCTTTCTTCATGTCGTGCCACCAAAAGTTTGTGCGTAAGTCCTTGTACATCTTGGTGCTTCCAGGATGTAACGAGTACTTCGCATAATGTGCCTCCGTCAGAATTTCTTTTTTGAGTTCGACAGTTTCAGGAATGCAGAGCCTTCCTTTTAGTCGCATCATCCCGTTTCCATCTTCCGCAAAGTTAGTCGCCCTTCATGTTGAAATCAGCTCGCACATCTTCTTCAGGAATGAATCGTCCTTCTGTGCGGTCTTTATTTTGCTAAGCAGGCTCGATCCTAACTTCAACTGAGCTAGGTACAGGTGTCGATACTCAATTCCGAGTTCGATACCCATCGCTTCAAGGTCTCGTCGTATGTCATTATTTTATGGCCAGTGATCCCATAAACATTTTGTTAAGTGCGTCGGCTACAACGTTTCCCTTGCCCGACGTATACTCAATTGTTAGCTCTTAATCTTTTATGAGTTCGAGCCAACGTCGCTGCCGTAGGTTGAGTTCTCGTTGCGTAAACAAGTATTTTATGCTTTTATGATCTGTATAGATTCTACAAGCCACACCATAGAGGTAGTGCCGCCAGAGTTTTAATACAAACACGATCACTGCAAATTCTAGGTCATGCGTTGGATAGTTTTTCTCGTGCTGTTTTAACTGCCGTGAAGTGTAGGAGATGACTTTATCTCTCTATATGAGTACGCGCCCGAGGCCAGTTCCCGATGCGTCGTTGAATATCTGAAAGCCTTCTGGACCATCTGGAAGTACAAGGATTGGAGCTGAGACGAGCCGTTGCTTCAACTCTTGAAAGCTGGATTCACAGTCATCACTCCACTCAAATACTACTCCCTTCTGGGTGAGACGAGTCAGAGGCGACGGTAGTTTTGAAAAGCTCTGCACGAATCTTCGGTTGTAGCCCGCTAAGCCCAGGAAACTCCTAATATCGCTAGCCGAGGTAGGTCGTTTCCAATCTACCACCGCTTTAATATTCTTTGGGTCCACCTCGACACCTTTGACAGAGATTACATGTCCGAGGAATATCACGCTACTAATCCAGAACACGTATTTACTCCGCTTGGCATATAATTTGTTTTCACGCAGAGTCTGCAATACTATCTTCAAATGTTCTGCATGCTCTTCTCGATTCTTTGAGTAGATTAGGATATCGTCGATGAACATGACTACAAATTTATCGATTTGTGGTCGGAAGACTTGGTTCATAAAATTTATGAAAGTGGCTGGGATATTCGTCAAACCGAACAGCATGACTAGGAATTCATAATGACCATATCGAGTGCGGAAGGCAGACTTCGATACGTCATCGGACTTGATCTTCAACTGATGATAGCCTGAATGAAGATTGATTTTTGAAAATATTGATGCGCCTTACAGTTGGTCAAACAAGTCATCGATTCATGGCAAGGAATACTTGTTCTGTACGGTCGTCTTATTGAGTTCATGATAGTCGATGCATAGCCACATCGATCCATCATTCTTCTTCACAAACAATACGGGAGCGCCCTATGGAGAGACGCTAGGGTAAACAAATCTGCGGTCTATCAACTCTTATAATTGTACCTTCAGCTCCTTCGGTTCTGCTGGAGCCATTAGGTAAGGCGCTTTTGATATCGGTCGTGTATTCGGAAAGGCGTCGATGCTGAATTCTATTTCTCGATCCGGCGGTATCCCGGGCATCTCATCAGGGAAAACGTCAGGGAAATCTGCCACAATATCAGTCTGCATTGTGTTTGTATTATCTTTCTGTGTGTCTCGAACTGATGCCAAGTATCCCGCACAGCCGAAACGTAACATACGCCTCGCCGAGATTGTCGATACCATCATTGCCGTCTTCGAGACCGTACCGCACAAATATGAGAACTTTGTCTAGCCAGGAAGACGAAACACCACTCTCTTCTCCGCGCACTCGATCGTTGCATGACCAGCACCCAACCAATCCATGTCCAGGATTATGTCGTACTCTTTGATGTCTAGTACGACGGCATCCAAGGATAGATTTCTTTTCCCGATACAAATGTGGCCATCCCTACAAATAAAGTTTGCAGGCATATCGACACCCGATGGAGTGCTCACGCTAATGTCCATATCTAGTGATTGCAAGGTTATTTTATTTTTAATCGCATAATCAGCAGATATAAAACTATACGTTGCACCCGAATCGAATAGAACCCGAGCAGGTATATTTTTGTAGAGTAATATACTTGTTACAACAGTATCGGACGCGAACGCCTCGTCCCGAGTTAATGCATAAACTCGACCTTGAGCTCCATGGTGTTGATTCTATGGGTTGATGGACACCGCATTTGTGCCTTGTAGTGTAGGCGCTTTATATTGATTCAGAATATTCTTTGTGGGTTGTGTTGATTCGAAACATTTCTCGGACATTGCGACTTTGAATGGCCCTTCTCGCCACACCCGTAACATGTTCTGTAGAAACAATCGTTCGGATGATGCCCATGCTTGCCACAGATATTGCAATGTAATCCTGGATACGGACGTCGATCATCGGTTGTTTTTGTACTCCCGATCCTCCAGCGTCATTAGGACGCTTGTTGAAATTGTTGCGGACGACAGGCACGGCCCTTTGCGGCATATGGCCAAAGATCCGCTACTATCAAGTACGGTTTCGTAGGATTCATGATAAGTTCGGCATCGCTAATTCATGACGTCCCTACGCAATTCGTCGTTGAGGCCTTATTGAAAACGCTCGCACCATGCTTCCTTGTTGGGCAGGAAAGCGCCGACAAACTTTGCTAATTTCGATAAGCTCGAGTCATAATCGTCGATTGACATTTTCCTTGTCGCAACATCATGAACTCGTCTTCTTTTTATCGACGGACGGTACGAGGAACGTACTGCTCAAGAAATGCTTCCTTGAACATTTTTCAGGAAATTGTGGTGTCGGTATCGGCTTCGTAGATTTCCTACTTCCTAGCTGCCCACCAGTCATAAGCCCTCAGTTGTAGCTGTAACGCCGCACATGTTACCTTCTGGGACCCTTCAATGCTAAGAAGATTAATAAGTCCTCAATCTCTACGAGCCACCCCACTATCACATCAGGCTCTGCTCGGCCATTAAATTTAGGTGGGTTCATCTTGCGAAACTCTTTTGCTTTGAACAAGGCAGAAGAGTTTATCATTTGTGGTTCAGCTTCTTCATCGACTTCATCTTGAACATCTTGCCTCTGTTCGGATACCACGACCGTTGCCTTGGTATTGCCCACCACCTTGTTCACTATCTGAGTCAGGGCGTCCATCTACTTCTGTTACACATCAAATTGGACTTTGATTTGCATCTGAAGCTTTTGCTGCTGTAGCTCCATCAACTGTAGCATTTTCTCCATGGTCGTCTCGCTAGGGCCAGTACTCTTTGAGCTCGACGTACTATCCACGGTTTGGGTTGTTGTGTCGGGATTATTCTTATTTTTCTTAGTCATTCCTACAAAACAGAGTAAACCCATTAGTATTTTTCAAAAATATTTACGGGCTTACATATATGGAACTTTTATTTCATGCAGCAAGTCGACAAGCATTCAATCGAGCAATCGCAACGAATAATAAAACATCTTTCAAAAATCCGAGGAAACATAACTGTGCTCTGATACCAATTTGTCACGTTCCGAGTCGACAACCATTCATCCCCGGTGTTATTTTGCCGAATCGATCGTCCTCGCTAAGGCGTGATGCCTTACGAGTCTGGAATTTGCACTCATACAAGGCAAGAACGTTACGTTGATTTTTATATTGAAACACCAAGTTGAAACTTCACAAATTATATCAAATTGAGACGCAGTATAGGAAGATAGAAATATGCTTTTTCATTCGTAGCTTGCAACGAAGTGCAAGTTATAATTACATTGGATGCCGTTGCGGCTAGATTGATTAAAAATAAAAAGAAATATACTCGACAAGCTGCCTGAACTAACACTTGCTGTTCCATACATTCGCCCCTTTATACATAAGCCTTCGATTGAATTGGCTTCAAAATACTTCAGGATAGGAAGAGCTTCAAAAAGCCTCTCCGCACTTCAGCTTCAGTTTAGAGCTCCCGCCGCACCTGGAAAATTTGGGGGAGGGGATTAGCACACTTGCTAAGTGGATGAGATGAACCCACTCGTCTAAACTGACTCTGATTGTTAAGGTAGGCATGCTTTAGAGTTTTTTTTTCTATTTAGAACTAAATGAATTCAGTTCATATCGATAGCCATCTTTGAAGTAATAAAGCATCCAGTAGAACATAGCAATTTATCACATTTCTTATCACGACCGTGCTCGTCCCTGCATAAAACACAAATAATATTTACTTCATGCATAAGACAATAGGTGAGCATGCTATATCTTATATGTGCGGTCATTGATGCTATGCACCACGAGGAATTTTATATGGCATTACGACGTGCCTGTCAGCTTGGGTTGCAAGCCCTGCTGCATGTCCCGCAATGCCTCGCGCCGAAGCATGAATTTGTTTATTCTCCCTAGGTCGATTCGGTTCCGATACCCCGGATACCGC
>JANAVB010021682.1:0-145121 GCA_029216955.1 Iris pallida | reverse complement strand
GGACTATCAATGATGTTCTTAGGATCCATATATGTCTACCGGGTACGGGATGAGAACCGAGCCCTGTTTCCTGGAACTCACCAGTACCTCAAACTACAAACCGTGGGTAGGCCTGGTCCTACCCCTAACCAAATACCTAGCCTTCCATACCAGGACTACCTATGGTTTCTTTGTTAAGATATGGCAAGTACCTATTGGTTTGATGCTAATCAAGATTGGTACTTCCCATCCAAATACCAAGATTTGAAACCTTGCTTCTATACTGTGGACTCAGTATCCTTAGTTACCAGGTTACTCCAATGTCGTTTTAATCCCTACAGTCTATCCCTATCCCGATATGCCTTGTAACATATATAGGTAATAGAAAATTGGTAACTCAATGAGGAAGGGTCAAACTCTTACCTTATATCAGGAAATTTGGAGTTTGTTGATTATGTGCCACAGAGCTATGCCGCTTGGAAGGGAGAGCTTTGGTAGGGTTTCCAGGAAAGGATGGTTTGGCTAGCCCCCCTCTCAGCTTTATACTTGATTTGGATAACAACCCAGGGAAAGGTTTAGATAGAAGCTAGAAATTTGAATTTGAATTAGACTTATCACTAAGATTTGTATAATGATCCACACTTTCTATTGTAAACATGTTCACGGGATTTGGTTTGAGCTTTTAGCACTTAGCCCTTTTCAAATGACCATATGGATAAATAGCAACTTCCTATTTTTGACCTTCTCTTAATTATGAATCATGCAAGTCTGCCTTTAATACAAGTGTTAGTAATGCTAATAGAATAATATAATAGAATTTAAGAAATCCATCAAGAAATAGTTAGAGAAATTTGGGTCCCTGGAATTACAAGTTTTCCCTCAGAGTCTGAAGCAGAAGTCCTTCACACCGGGGGTAGCCTTCCAGATGACGATTATATATTTGACTCTGACGGTGACTATCTACCTCTCCTACCTGAAGACGAAGGGCTTTTCAACTAAGAGACAGACAGTATCAGCACCATTTGTACTGTCTTCTCTATTCATCCTCGCATGTTATTTATATACATGACGGATGGAGAGAGACCTGAAGAAGCCAGTGATCAGACCAACAAACGGCTAGTGGGTTTTGAAACAATATTTGCCAAGATCATTGATATGCTTTCCAGTATCATGGCGGTCCAAGCTGCTGGGGCTGTTCCTCTACCTCAACAAAATGTCTCGACACACGTTAGTCTGGCTCATAGCAACAACCCTCCTTCACTACAGAAGGAGTATCATTCTGTTGTGCCTCCACCAAATCTTGTAAATGCTGGGGGTTGTCCTTCACCAACGACGCCTGACAATCGTACAACAGCCATTTCTCAACACCTGCTCAATCAATAAGATGTAATTGATTCTTTTGTTGCCCGTCTCGATACCATCTCACACAAAGGCAAGCTTCAAAAGATGGGGATATCTCAACCTTATCCTCCTGAATGGGAGAATGCTACTTGCCCTCCTAACTACAAGCCACTGACGCCAAATTCATTTGAGGGGATGACTTCTCCTCGTCAATACATGACATATTTCAACACGCAGACTCTATACTTACCCAGGAATGACCCGTTCTTGTCAAAGCTGTTTATTAGCACCTTACAGGGGGTAGCCTTTGAATGGTTCTGCAGTCTGCCTGACGGTTGTATCAATTCCTTTAAAGACTTGGAGAGATTATTCCTCAACAGATTTTATAAGAGTGGCATGCATGTTAGTATGTCCACCCTCATCGAGACCAAGCAAAGGAGGACTGAGTCTGTCATTGCTTTCATCGAACGCTTCAGGCGACTAGCGTTGAAGATGCCCTTCGCTATACCAGACTCAGAACTTATGGATACTTGTAAACATAACTTCCTTCCTACAGTGAAGTTCTGTCTGGGTATACATAAGTATGATACATGGCCCGCTTTTATTGGAGCCGCTAATGCTGCTGAAAACGACGTCCCTAATCTAGAATTACTGGGGTTAAAAATACCCAAATCTGAAGACAAAGGCAAGTACCCTCAAACTATCCCTGTCCGTGGGGGTAAAGGGAAAGAAGTCTTGAAGGTCGACACTTCCAATGGAGCGTCCAATCCTCAGGGCGCCTCTGACAAACCTAAGGAGACTTTCTCCTTTGACGAAGACGATGTTATTACCATTTTTTACACATTGACGAAGGGTAATACACTGACATTGCCTCCACCACGACGTCCAGCGGAGGCGAACCAACTCAACGATCCCAAGTACTGTCTTTATCAACAATATGTGCATCACTCTATTAAGGATTGCATCGTCCTGAAGAAGAAGATACAACAACTTATCGACAGCCAAGTGATTAACCTTGGAGATGAAGACAAGGTCGTATCTTCTAACATGATCTCTCTTCAATTTGGTGACTTTCCTCCCACAGAAGTCCCAGACGGCATAGTCCTGATCCCCAGGCAATAATGGAAGTCGTCAACCTGTCGCCAGCTCGTAACTCAACCTTGGTGCCACTTACGATTGAACGTGGTGAGATCATGTGGGTCCATCCGGACCTTGTGCAAGAAATAACGTAGCGGGTGGTGTCTCCCAAAGTAAAGAGGGGCGAAAAATACAAGTCATGCCATATGGTGTCTTCTCCCATCTACGAAGTCCTATCTGGTGAGACGCGATCTGGGAAGACTTACCTACGGACTTACGACCCCGCACAAGAAGAAGTAGTACCTTCTCAAGCTCCTGCTGCCCCTACAAGTTTAGATGTCGGTCAGTCTAAGCCTTCAACTACCGACAAAGCCAAGCAGAAGGAGACACGATTTGACAAGTCTCTGAAAGTGCTAACTTCCGAAGGCATGGATCGGCCTTACAACTTTGACATACTAGCACAGTTGGCTAATACACCTGCCAGGTTGTCTCTGTTCGATCTATTACGACTCTCCAAAGAAACGCGAAAGGCCTTAAGTGAGGCACTACTACATGCCGACTCTTATCTCGCTGAAGTCAAAGCCCCCGCTGAAGACCCTGTCTCCTATCCTCACTGCTACAGTACTATGGAAGTGGTGCCCAACATCACCTTTTCACAGGAGGTCATGTTACTAAAAAATAATCGTCATGATAGACCTCAATACAATACAGGGTATATCAGGGCGATTAAGGTAGATCGGATGCACATCGATCCAGGTTCCTCCCTCAGCATTATTCCTAAAAGTTTACTCCAAATTCTTGGAATCCCTCTGCACAAGCTCTCTGTAACTAATACAACTATCATGGCCTTTAATGCTGGGAGAAGCCATCCGCTGGGCAAGATCCATTTTAAGTGCCAGATTGGTGATCTCTGAACATAAGTTTCTTGTTATGTAATCGACGCCAATGTATCCTACAATGTCTTGTTGGGACGTCCGTGGATACACGAGAACATAATCGTTCCTTCTACACTTCTCCAGTGCTTCAAGTACGTCAACAGCGATGGCGTCGTGAAGACGAAGTTTGCCGATGTTGATCCTTTTAAGGGCATTGAAGCCTACTATGGAGATTCGATACTTTACCAATCTCAGCCCTCCAAGGATGACGGCAACGAAGCTGACGATGAAGCTGAAGCGAGTTTATCCTTTAGTGATGGTCCTCTGATTATCTGAGTCAAAGGACGTACTACTCCAAAAAGTACTCCAAAGCCTCTCACAATCTGGGTTAAAAAGAAGAATCCTGATAAGATCAAACCATTGACCATCACTCTCCGCAAGACACCTCAGGTGGAACCTACTGAAGTCCATTCTCCCAATCCGGAAGAGTTACCATATGTGGCAAACTTGGCCAAGTCAGTGACTCCTGTTCCAGACAATAGTCCTCTCAATGAGTATATCAATATTCAAAATAATGTACCTTCTATGGATGATGTTATCCCTAAAGAAGAACTTGCGTATTTTCTTAGTAAAGGTTTATCTTTGAATTACTCCGATGTCTACCAATCTGTAAACAACTACATAGATACGATATACGCTCTAGAACATGGCATATGACCACATCTCCGCATGCCGGTCACGACGCCTCATCTACGGGAAAAAATTTGGCCAGAAGATATCCACTACTTCATCGTTCTAGCTAGAAAGAAGGGTGAAGAACTAATCATCTTTGGTCAAATAATTAGTGAAAGATAGTTCGTTCTGGACTCTACTTCTCTCAATCACAACACTGAAGCTGACTATGACTCTGGAAAAATACAACTTTTCCTATATAGTTGGCAGGCCAAGAATATCATCCAGAATATGGGATATGATGTAAAAAGCAACCAGGGGCTAAACTACTATCGGGGATGACGATTGCCATTACGTCACTTTGCTTCTCCCGGCAAACCCGAGAACTATTATCAACAAAACGGTGTTGGCTTGGGTTATATCACTCCTCCAACAACCCCTGAAAGATCAAACGTCGAAGCAGATCGTTGTTCTCATTCTTCTGATTCCTGCATCTGGGATTCAGACTCCAACATTGGAGACATGTTCAAAGCAACTTTGTCCGTCAATATGGTGTCAGTTGACAAAATTACAAATGATGTCCAATCGATCGAACTTGAATAATGGGCTCAAAAGATGTATACTAGGTGGGAGTTACGTTTCGAACAACGTGAACCACCTCTGAAGACGAAGTTGTCCAAGTTAATTTAGGAGATGAATCATCTCTTAAACCAATCTTCATCAGCAAAAGTCTATCTGGAGAAGAACGACAATCTCTTATACAGCTTATAAGAGAATACATTGACGACTTTACATGGAGCTATGAAGACATGTCAGGCTTGGACCCTAAAGTTGCTATGCACCGTCTAAATATCTCGTCCAAAGCTAAGCCAGTGAAGCAGCAACAACGACAATTTCGACTAGATATCATGGAGGTCATCGAGAGTAAAGTCAAGAAGCTTATTTCAAGCGGGTTCATTCGCGAAGAACAACACCCTGACTAGGTCGCTAACATTGTGCCAGTTATGAAAAAGAATGGTAAAGTTTGAGTATGTATCGATTACCGCGATCTGAACTCTGCATGCCCGAAAGATGAGTTCCCTCTACCGATCTGTAATGCTCCAGTCCCAAAATACTTAGGACTAAGTACGTCGATGTGAAACCCGTTATTTTAGTTCACTATCTAAATTAGTTAATTAATTAATTCTGGAAATTTTAGTCAAAACCGTAAATTCAATTTTTGTTGTTTTTCTAAATTATTGAAATTTCGTGTTTGTTAAATTAATATTTTATCCGATTATTATTAAAAGAAAATTATTAATTTTAAAAAATATAAATAAAACATAGATTTTTGATTGTCATTCAGACCCAGTCTGAACACCGTTCCCGAGTCCCAGACCTGTTCCCGAACCCAAGTTCGAATCTAAGCAAATTTTTGGTTTTCAAAAATAAATCTGAAAATATTTGATAAAAAAAATTTTAGAGTTTCATAAAGGAAGAGAATTATTTATTAGAACAAACCATTCTTTAATACTCTTAACCTTTCTCTTTCCTTAATATCAACAGAGAAGGAATTTCCTTCTTTCAGCGTTGCATAACCCTTCCTCTTCGAAACTTCCCGACCGACCGAGCCTTCTCGGCTCCCAAACCGCCGGAGACTTTTCATTCCGTAACCTCCCGCTCATCTCTCCTATTTAACCCTCTTCATCCTTCCATTACCATCACCACCAAACTCCCAAATCCCCAAAACCTCCGTGCCCTAGATTTCGGCAAACTCCGCCTGAGCCGCGTCCTTCCGGCGAGTCTTGGCCGACCGCACCCGCGGATCCGCCCCGGCAGCGCCCCATACCGCGCGGCCCTCCTCCCGGCCGACCCGAGACCGGCGCACCCCTCCCCGTGAGCCCAGACACCACCCTAGCCGGCCACCCCTCCGACCAACCTGCCGACAGACCCCCTGCGCGGCTTTCCAGATTCCGACAGCCCCACGCCCGGTCTCCCGCGCCCCTGTTCGACTCCGCTTACGAGTCTTCAGGACGATCCTGACCAGAACCACTCTCTGCGGGGCTCTCCGGCGCTGTTTCTGTGGATTCGCAGAGTTTACGCAGCCGTATTCCGGCGAGGTTCCGAGTCCGAGGCATCACTTCGGATTCCTTTTTGGTAACCTCTGGATAGTCCCGTAGTTCTCTATTTTGTCTGTGATGAAATCTGGTCCCCGGTTCCTTCGGGAATTCGGATTTTCGGTTATCCTTCGGAGAAAAATTTAATTTTGTTACGTTTCTGGATTCAGAAAAATTTCAGATTTGTTGTTCTGTGATTTTGGGTCTGTAATGATCCTTTTGGATTTTCGAATTTGGTTCGGAAAGGTTCTGTGAGATTTGGATAAATTCTGTTGGTTAGAAATTTATTTGGCACTTGGCTTTTGAATTATTTTGTGGCTATTTTCGGGAATTCCGAGTCTGTTTCGGGAATTCTGATATTATTCGGGTTTTCCGATGTGGCTTAGGAAATTATTCTGTGGTTATTTTATATAAATATTTTTGGGTATCCCTGGTTTGGGATTGTTTTTGCAGGTTGTAGCACACTTTCCCAGTTTTTGGGTTGACCAAAAATAGAGGAAGTGCTGCCAAAATTTTTATAAAAATTATAAAAAATGATTTTTAAAATGATTTTCGGAAATAATATTATTTTTGGGCGACGACCTTATCGGTCAATGGACCCCAGTGAAATGCAAACGCACCGGTCTATCCGGGCGTTGAGGCAGAGTAGCTGTAAATGAAGATTGGACCAGTTCTGAGACTCATTCTATTTTTAAATTAGAATTATTAGTTATTATTATTATGTAAATTTTGTAGGTAATTTACAAGACTAACAGTTTATTTCTCTTATTTTAATTCATGGAAATGTAAGAGCATAAGCTCATTTGTTTATTTTGTAAGTTGTAATAAGTAGGAAATTAGTTGTGGATTTTTCTGGGATTGTGAGTACGTAGGATTAATTAATATTATTATTAATTAAATAGTTAGAAATTCATGATTTTCTCACTTAAAGAAAAGAAAAATATATTTATATGTATAAATTAAAATACTAATCTTTTCCCAATAAATTGATAAAAACAAGTTTTTTCGAAATAAAATATAAATTTAGATTTCCTTAATTGTAACGCACTAGAAAAGCGTGTTTTGATTGTGTTGATTAAATACAAGATTAAAATTGACTAGGAAACAAAAATCTAGAGATTGTAACTAGATTCTAGAGTTGTGGTTTCTGAGACATAATTTTCGGAATGTAGGATTTCAAAGAAGAGAGGTGACTGTTCAAAATCCGAAGTACCAAACCCGTCCAACTTGAGAAATTTAAGGCAAGTACATTTATGTGGATTTACGATTATTTTAACAATCATTTCATTGCAATTTTAAACCACTGTTCAAACACGAACTCTTTCGGGAGTATTGACTGTACTGTTGGGGACTGGGGGAGTAGAGTAGTGGATATGACCAAATCCAAAATTAGGATAACTGACTGTGTTAGCTTTTCCCTCTTCACACGGGGACAAGCCATACCGTATCGCTAGGATACTACTGTAACCCAATCCGGTCATATTCATTACCTATTCATATCACTATACTGTATTTCAAAATTGTTTCATCTTTAAAAACTGTTTAAAAGTGCATGATATTAATTGTCATTTTAATTGTTAAAATTTGCATAAATTTGTACTTTGCTCCCTCCTGACTGGAGAAACATTTTAGGTATTTCTGATGACCTGGAGATGCTGATCAATAGCTACTATGATCCCGATTTGTACCCGGCGGTACTTCCAGCTGATGAGGATGTTGTGGCGTCTCCATAGATGCTACTTTTGTTGAGAGTTTATTAGTTTTTTTGTTATTTCAAATTATGAATCCTGGTATCAAAAACAAGTTTTAAATTATCGTTTAAATAAATGTTCTGGAAAATTTAGTTTCAAATGTTGTTGATCACCTGCATATGGATTACAGCTTACTGTCGCCTGTTTGCCATTAAAATTGTTGATTGAAAACTTTAATACAAACAGAACAGTGTTACAATGTAGGACTTAGACGTAGTCCTAGGAGTACACTTTTGTTTAAGCTGGGTCCTTAGTGCCAATGGAGCGAGTGGTAATGCGTTGACTCCGTTGACGGCTGACGACGGTTATCGGTTCTCTGAAGGCGTGGATTGCTCTGGGTGCTGGAGCTTGCTGAGAGGAGGAAGACGTTGAGTGTCTGTATCTGCCTCTCTTGTATGTTCGTTGTGGATTCTATGTGTTGTCCGTCTGTGAGAAGGAAATGATCCCTCTATTTATAGTTTTGTAGGCTGGCTGCTCACGCGCGCATGTAGGATGCGCCGGTGTGTGGGGACGCCACGTGGAAGTTGCTGATGGTGGCACACGGATGATGCTCCCTGATTGGAAGGTTGAACTCTTCATACTGCTGTTGTGAGCCGGCACGTAGCAGAGGAGAAGATCTTTCGGTTGCTGAAATCTTGGACGAGTCGAGTCAAAGGACACGTGTCATCGACCCATGGCTCGAAGATCTCGGATTTGGGGGGGCAGTGATCTGGTGAGCTGCACCTTGGATCTGGGCGCAGGAGGAGACTGCGGCTCATAACTTTAGGAGTTATAAACCATTTAGGGCATGGTTTGAGGCGCATGCAGGTGACCTTCCTTCTGTCTTTCGGGATCAGAGATCAGTCTGGGGCGCATGGCTTTTGAGGCGCATGCAAAGCTTCAACCGGAGACTCTTCTTCTGTCTTTAGGGATCAGTGAAGGGTCTGAGGCGCCTGGCTTTTGAGGCGCATGCTGGTTTGGACGCATGGCCGTAGAGGCGCATGCGGATGGCCACGTGGCAGTAGCCGTCGGAGTCATGATGATGCTGACGTTGCCGACGCTTCGTTCTCTGAAAAAGCTGTCAACTGTTCAGACTTTGGGAAGCATACTGCCAACTCTGGTGTCAGTTCAGCATTTAATGTTTGTGATGTTCAATGGACAGCTGAGTGGACACATTGGTTGGTGTTCCACTTGGCATGAAGATGTGAGGGCGCATCCTCTGTGATACAGGGTACTGTAGGGCGCGTCTGTGTGATGCGCCTGATGCAGGAGGGCACGTCCGTGTGATGCCGTTTGGCTGGCGCATCCGACATGTCCTTTAATGACGCGGCTGTCTCGCTCATCGAGTGCTATAAATAGCCGTTTGGCTGAATTTGAGGCGTCCGGTTCATCCATTTAATGCAAATTATTGTACAGAATTCGGAGAGTCATCCACTTGGTGCGTGGGTTTGATTTGCCCGGCCTATAAATAGTGGCATGGAGAGAAGGTTCGCTCCTCATTCCCTCACGTACTTCCAACATGAACTTGGATATGTGGGTGCATTCTGTTGACGAAGTGCTCCCGAGGGTGAAGATGAGACGTCGTGTTGTCTTCGATGCACTTGAAGGTGACTGTTACATCCAAAAGACGGAGTCGAGGGCTTCCGAGGCAGGCAGAAGGTGCCTGTTGCATCCAAAGATAAGGATGTTCGGGCCTCGTCTCCGTTATTCCGGAAGAGCCGTAGATCGGAATGGCGGTGCTAGGCTCTTTCTTCCTTCAAAGTGGGTGTTGCCCACTCTGGTTGTGTTGAAAGCTGCTCCTTTAGCCGCGATTTTGATCACGGTCTTCCTTCGCCTTTGGGGCTCTTTCGAACCCTCCCCTGGCCACAGCATTTGCGGTGCTCTTCTCTTCCTTGGTTCCAGCCAGAGGATTAAATGCTTTGCTTGGCGAAGCACTTATCAGGTGACCCTGGCTGGAAGAGCAGCACATAACTGGGCTCTGCTCGGCCAGGTGAGCCTGGTTGGAAGAGTTGCACATGACTGAGCTGCTGAAGGGATGTCATAACTGAGCTGCTAAAGAGATGGTAGGATGCGCCTGGCTGGAGGCGCATGACATCTGCTGTGCCTGGCTAACAGCGCATGGTGACTGCTGCGCCTATCGGAAGGCGTATGGTGGTTGCTGCGCCTATCTGAAAGGCGCATGGTGGTTGCTGGATGTAGATCTAGGATTTCCTTTGTAGAAATTCTCCTTTGTACCATCTTTTCTAGACATGTAATAGACTTTTATATATAAAATAAAAAGTCCTTCTTCGAATGTCTATGGCTTATTCGATTAGCTGTCTGAGTTCTGGCGCATATAATGCCTGGCGTATGGGCTTTCTGGTTGTGAAATTCCATGCTTCTACAAGACCCCCTTCAAAGTTTTCAAAACTTTTGAATAAGTTTTGGAATACTTTGAATAAGAAGCATGGAGGTCAGGGCGCATGATTTTTGGACGCATGCTTGTTCGGGCGCATGCTCCTTTCAGTTGATGATGATGACGCCTTGGTAATCCAAAAGATTAATGATGATCTTTTGGTTGTATTTGTTGTTATCTCCTCACGGAACCCGAAGCGACGGCTAAGATTACACGTCATCGGTTCACGCGTGCGATCAAGCCCTATAAATAGGTAAGGGTTGGAGAGAGAGAAAGTTCATCTGCTCTGTGTCTTTGCTTTCTTTAGAGTTTTTTCTTCAAAACCCTAACTTTTTCTTCTTTGAGAGAATGGCTCCCAAGACTCCTCGCGGCGGTGCCGGCAAGGGGAAGGAGAAAGCGAAGGAGTTCGTTGGTGAGGATGCACCTATCACCCCTGCAACTTCGGCCGACGTTCGTCTTGAGGTGACGGGTGGGTTTATCTCCTTCACATAAGATTTTGGGCCAGACTGTGCCCTAACTCAGATTTGCCGAAGCGTATGGACTTTTGTCCTGATGATACGCCGAGGTTCTACTCCGTCGACGTGCATAGGTTTACACCTTTATCATGCACCGAGGTTTAATGGCTGATGCGCATGGGTTTCGTACCCTGATGATGCCCTGAAGCCTTTGCTGACGCGCATGAGCTCACGTTCTGAATGCGCCGAAGCTCCAATGCTGACGCGCATGGGCTTATGCCCTGATGATGCGCCGAAGCAAATTGACGCGCATGGGCTTACGCCCTGATGATGCGTCGAAGCTCTGATGCTAGCGCGTATGGGCTTACGCCCCGATGATGCGTCGAAGCTATTTGACATTTTTCTTTTTGCCTGACTTCCATCTTTGTTGTATCAGTGTCGATGACGATCCCTTTGTTGAATGAGGTCCTTCTGGACGCTTCTCTCTGTCAGATGGGAGTTGATTTTGACGAGGTGGTGATCAATCCTGCGAAGGATGCTATCTTACAGGACCAACCTCGTGAGAGAATGCTACAAATCCAGACCCAGTTGCCTCTTTTCCTCCAGAGTATGATGGAGAGTGGTAAACTGAAGTCTGCTGAATCCGAAAGTGTAACTTTCTTAAAACCTGCCTTTCTATTTGGCGATCGACTAGTCTCTTCCGAAGCGAAGATACTGAGGATTAGAGAAGACTGGTTCTTTTCTGCCAAAGGCATGGTTTTGTACATGCGGCAGGTTGACCGCCAGTTGCCGTTGACGGCTTTTATATCGTCTAGCTTCGAAGAGAAGGATGGGTTGGGAACTTACTCCCTCTCAAGGAGGGGCCTTGGGAGGTACCCTCTCAATTGACGCCTCCTCGAACCAGCGAGATACTTTGACCGCTTCACGGGCCGGTTCTTCTTTCAGTTACTGAGCCTTGCGTCCTGGGAGCATCTACAGTGAGGTCCCAAACGACACGTTTCCCTTCAGTGCCCCGATCTTTGCAAATCGGATGCTGACATCAAAGGTGATGTATCCGACAGGTAGCTTCAGAGTCGAAGGCTGGTGTCACTACATCCCGAAGTGGGACGAGTTGACCACTTGGGTGCTTTCAAGGTTCGAGGTTGAGCTTAAAGAGATCGGGCTGACAGCCGCCATTCGGGCCACGCAGGCAGGCGTGGACCTCAATAAGCCTATGTTCCTTGCGCTCTTGGAGCTTTTCAATGCCCAAACTGGTAGCTTCTTTACTCCGATGGAGGAGTTGCGATTGGCCCTTAACGAGATGTACGAAGTGTCCAAGCTTCCTTGGGGCTGGGAACCGTACGAGGAATATTTTCCATCAAATGAAGAGATCCAAGTTCTGGAGGATAAGGACCCGGAGATGATGGCTGTTTTCAAAGGGGTGAGAAGCCATCATTATATGATGCACCGGAGGGACAAGGGCAAGACCCAGCCTCATGTGATTGCTTGGAGGGACTACGTCTTTAGGCAGGATTTGACGGATCCTTCGAGGATTCGGTTTGCGACTCCGCAGGGATTGAAGCCCGTGGAAGTGAGTTCTGAAATAAGCCGGCTAGACGAAAGGACCCCACACTCTAATGAGGGCGGCAAGGCTACGTACAGCTGTTTCTGGCACTGCGGGCACCGGATGTCATCCAAGGCAGTGTTGACGTCCTACTTGATGATATGGCTCCGGGATTGCGTATTTGCAGGTGGATCCGGTGCTGTCGAGAGGGTACATCGGAATCTCATTTTGCCTGCGGTGAAGTTGGCCTGTGGACGACCGTTGGCTCTCCTCCCCGCGATGGTGTGTAACCTGTTGTGCGGTTTGAGGTCCTTTGCCGATGATGTGATCCACGAGAGAGGTAATAATGATAACTTTCCCCGGGCCGAGCTGCCCTTCCATTATCTTATGGGGTGGCTGATCTTGCATCATCCGAACGTGATGAGTCCCGGTCCGGAGGAGGACCATGTCGAAGGAGATGCCTTCATTCGCCGCTTCTATAAGAGGAAGTGGTCTTACACTGGCGTCCCCGTTTGCAGGAGAGTCTTGTCCTACCTTCAGGGGTGGGAGATTGTCAAGGTTGGCCCGATCTTCAAAGATTTTGAGGCCGACCAAGATTTAGTTGACTCTGGCGAAGACGCGGTCACTCTGCCGAAATAGAGTTTTCGTTGGTTGCAGAGTATCCGGCCTTCGCACCTGGTCTACCGCAACCAAAATAGGTGTTATCTGGAGCCTTATCTGCCAAGCCGATTTGCTCGTCAGTTTGGCTATACCCAGTTAATGTTGCGGAATCCCAGTAGTAGTTTAGGCTTCATCGGGAGTTTGCTGGATGGAGCCCGGGGCTGGCAATATTATAATGCTGGATGCACTAGCGTTAAGTTCACCACGCCAGTTCGCAATCCTCGGCCGCCGATCCTATATCCGGCCGCCAAGCTGTATTGCACCATGACTGCTATGTCTCCTGGTTACGACAGGGAGACTAGTTTCATTATTGGAACCCAGCTAGAGGCGACATCGAATATGTTGATGGCAGCCCATTCATATCGTCCACCAGAGTTGGCGGGGTATCGGGCTGTTGCTGCAGTACCAGTGGGAGACCCATCTGTCGGGAAAAGGCGTGCTGACACAGAAGCTGGTTCTTCTGTACCGAAAAGGTCGAGACGGGCGCCGACCCTGAAGGTTACGGAAGTGCCACCTATAATGCCAGCAGGATCAATCCCTGTTGAAGTAAGGAATATTTCATAATTCTAAATTTTTTTTATTGTGGCGACTTATGCTCTTCTTCTTGTAGGGATTGAAGAAGAAGTCCCGTGTTTCAAAATCGGGCGCTAGTAAACCGAAGGAGGTGGCAGGCTCTTCTGATGAGCGCATTCCTCCGATGCTAATGTCTCCCGTGGAGGAAGGTCCCGAAGACGTTCCTATGGAGGTTTTAATATCTCCCGATTTCGAGGTCGCAACAACTTCTGGGAGAGCACCATCTGCCGTGGAGGCCTTGGATGCTGAGGGTCCTACGGACTTGAGGTATCCTGATGATGAAGTGGACTGGAGTTCGTCGCCTTCCGATGACGTTCCTCCGGTCTTGCAAGAATCTGCTGCGGGGACAGCAGATATGGTTGAGATAGAGGAGAGGGTTGAATCCTCTCTTTATCATGATGAGGGGAGGTCGGCTGCATCATTGCCGAGTCCTACCCCGGCTTCAACCGTGGTAGTTGAGGCGGCTACCACTCAGGAGGTAGCGACAGATTCTGTCCCTGTTGAGGGACTCGATGATGAGACCTGTCTGCCAGTCAAGACCGCTGCGACGGGTCAAGAGACAAGTGACAATCTCCCTATTCTGCCAAGGGAGGTGCCAACCGTTGATAGGATGTTGGGAGTAGAAGAGATGGCTGTTGACGTCGGAGGTTCTTCCGGGCTTGAGAAGGGTAAGGGTGTAGAACCCTCTGTTGCTCCTTCTACTTGGGGGACCCTCTCGACGCCTGTGCCGGCTCCTTCTGTTGCTTCGGCTCCTCAGGCTGGAAGTCCAGCCCCTGTTGATGAAGAGCCCATTGATGCCGAGGTTCAAGCCTCGATGATTGAGATTGGCGGATCTTCTTCCGGTCCACGAACTGTAGTAGCTCCTCCAACTCCTGCGATGACACCGCAGGTCCTGGCGGATGCAGACGAATATGTGAAATTCCTCGTCGAGGGGGTGTACAAAATGTTGCAAAAGGGTGTATCTGCTGTGATGAATGCCAATGGGAGTTTTACGACGGCAAAAGCTCTGGCATTGCCCTGCATCGAGCTGATTCATATTCACCAAGACCACGACCATATGGCCGAAATTCTGGAGGCTTCGGTGATTGAGCTGGATGAGCGGCTCGCGAAACTTCAACGCATCCAGCGAAACGACCTTTCTGTCCTAATAGAGGCGGAGAAAGGGGAAGCTGATCGCCGAGATCGAATCTTCACACCAGGCCACCGTGGACGTTTGGGAGCGCGAGGTGGCTGAGACTGAGGCTGCGGTAGAGCAGTTGTCTCAGTCCATGAAGACTACGGTGGAAACTCGAGCTGCATTGGAAGCTAATATTGCGGATATCGACACCCAGATGCGCCGCCTTGAAGACCAACGGGCCCGACTCCAGTTAGAGGTCGAGCGTGTCCGGGCTGAACATGCAGCATTTAAGAAGGATGAGGTGACCTTTACTCAGTGGACTCTGGCCTTGGCGCAGCAACGACAACAGCTTGATGAGAAGCATGCAAGTGACACTTCCGCTGGGGCCGTTGAATTGATGCGCCGAGAAGCAGAGCGACGAGTCCTGGCAACGGTGGAGGCCCGCGCAGTCGACTTAAAGCTTCGAGTCAAGGAGCTCTCAGCCCATCCTGGGAAGATTCAGGGACCATAGCTTTTTCCCTTTTTCTTTTGTGTTCTTTTGGAACCCTTACTGGGGGATGATGTAGTTTCTTGTACTCCTTTTTCAGAAGAATAAAGAAGTCTACAACTCTTTTTTTTGTGATGTGTTCATCTTTTGTTGTTATGAACTTGATGATTTGTGTGGACCTATTATCTTTTGCGCACCTTGGTTTTCAGGTACAGATAATAAGTTTGAAAGAACCATTATATTTGCTCAGAGGTAATGTGGGCATGGCAATCACTGGGTTCGAAATGATAGAATCTCCCTACTCAGAGGTATTATGGACGTGGTAGGAATGATCTTGGGGGATACGCTGAACAACTCAGAGGTTATATGGACGTGGAAGTTCTGCGATCAATGTACAATAACGCAGGGGTTGTTTGTACAAGATGTTTACTCAGAGGTAATGTGGACGTGGTAAACATGAAGGGTAGCGTAAGCTTACGAAGTGTAAGATTCTGCTTTGCAGGGTGTAGAGAGACAACTCAGAGGTAATATGGACGTGGTTATCTTTCTACTGGAAGATGCCACGGAACAGCTGGGTTCCGGAGGCGTATGAGTTTGTGAAAAGAGGTTGTTTGGGGAAGTACATGTCTGGAGGATGTCAAGAATAGTACTTCTTTAGGAACTTGCCGTTGATGGGCATCATGAACAAGTCCCCATTGGGTTTGGCGAGGCGGTAAGCACCGTTTGAGTATACCGTCTCTATGATGAAAGGTCCTTCCCACTTGGGCTCGAACTTTCGTGGTGTCTTGTGGGTCAACACCATTGGTCTTCTGACTGCTAAAACCAGGTCGCCAACTGGAAAAGTCCTCTTTTTGACCTTTTTGTTGAAAGCCTGTGATATACGGGCTTGGTAGAGCTCGATGCGTTGTTGAGCTAAGAGACATTTTTCGTCAAGTGCCTCCAGTTCTTGCAGACGACGACGTTGATTGTCCTCTTCTGTGAGATCGTTTGTGATTGCCACGCGGAGTGAAGGTATCTGTATCTCGAGAGGCAGTACTGCTTCGCTCCCGTAGACCAGGGAGAATGGAGTATTGCCTGTTGGGGTCCGTACCGTTGTGCGGTAGGCCCAAAGGCATTCGCCAAGCTTTTCGTCCCAGTCGTGTTTGTTGGATGATATGACCTTTTTGAGCAGCCTAACGATAGTTTTGTTGAATGCCTCAGCCAATCCGTTTGCTGCCAGATTGTAGGTAGTTGAGGCCACGTTCTGAATGCGATTCTTGTCACAGAACCTGCTGAAAATGTGGCTGTTAAACTGAGGACCATTGTCATGGATGATCCGCCGGGGTACCCCGAAACGGTAAATGATATGGTGTTTGATAAAGCTGACCACCCTGGAGCTTTTTACTTCTGCTAGTGGAACTGCTTCTGCCCATTTGGAGAAGTAGTCGGTGATGGCCAGGATGAAACGGTGTCCTCTCGATGAAGGAGGGGTGATTGGCCCTACAATGTCCATGCCCCAGGCTTCGAAGGGCCAGGAGGCGACTGTAGGATGTAGCGGCTCCGATGGTGTATGTATGAAGTCTGCATGAAGTTGGCACGCGTGGCACTTCTTGGCATATTCGACAGCATCGGCAACCATGGTTGGCCAGTAGTAGCCCATACGTCGCAGTCGATCTTGCAACTTAGGACCGGGTTGATGAGCTCCACAAGTTCCGTCATGAGCTTCTTGAAGAGCTTCGGCTGCTTCTTCGTTAAACAGGCATCGAAGGAGAAGCCCATCGAAGGAGCGTCGGTACAACGTTTTGGTAGCCGTATCGTAGTAGAATCGAAGAGAGCGTCTCCTGACTGAGACGGCTTCCTTCGGGTCCTCTGGAAGGATTCCGTAGACAGCGAAGTCGATGAACGGGAACCTCCAGTCTGGGACATTAACCCCAGTGTTTGTCGGCATGGCGTGAGCCACCGGCAAGCATAGGTTGTTTCTGGGACAAATCAGATCTCGTCCTGTTACCGTGATATAGTGTTGAGTCCCAAAGGGCGCTGCTAATGAGGCTGCGAGGCCGGCCAGAGCATCGGCCTCCAAGTTTTGTAAATGGGGGACATGTTCGATGAAGAACCCGGTGAAGGTTGAAATGATGTTCAACGCGACTTCATGATAAGGGATTAAATCTTCATGGCGAACTTCGTATTGTCCCCGAACCTGGTTTACGACGAGTTTTGAGTCGTCGTAAGCTTCCAGATGGTCGACCCCCAGCTGTTGTGCGAGCTGGAGTCCCATGACGAGTGCATTGTACTCGGCAACGTTGTTGGAGCACGGCTTCGAAAGAGAGTATGCACGTTGGATGACCAGCTGATCGGGGGAGACTAAGACTACCCCCACTCCTGCGATGATTTGGCCTTTGGGGCCTGTTCTCGAAGCGCCGTCGAAGAACATCCGCCAAACAGAGCTTCCTTCGGTGACGTTAGATTCTTGGACCTCATCCGGGATATCTTTATAGAGTTTTGAGGATTCTGGGATGGGGTGCGCAGCTAAAAAGTCAGCCAGAGCTTGACCCTTAACAGCTTTTTGCAGCACAAACACCAGGTTGTACGGTGTTAGCAAGATCGCCCATATAGCCAGCCGGGAGTTCGATGATCCTGGCTTCGTCATGAGGACTCTGAGCGGATTGACTCGAGAAATGACGTGAATTGTCTGACCCGAGACATAATGACGAGTCTTCTGGATGGCAAACACCAAAGCCAAGCACTCCTTTTCGACGGGGTTGTACCGGTGTTCGGCCCCAATGAGTGTTCGACTGAGGTAGTAGATTGCTTGCTCGTAGCCTGTATCGCTGTTTTGAGCCAGCAGAGCGCCAAGAGAATGATCCATGGCACGGACGTAGAGGAGAAATGGTTTGTCGATGACTGGCGCTACCAGGACTGGTGGGCTCGTCAAGTAGGTTTTGATGTCGTCAAAAGCCTTTTGGCACTCTTCTGTCCAGACATAAGAGATTCCCTTCTTCATGAGCTGAGTGAAGGGTTGACATTTACCGGAAAGGTTTGCTATGAACCTCCGGATATATGCCAGACGTCCCTGTAGGCCCCGAAGTTCTCGAAGGTTCTTCGGAGGGTCCATGTTGAGGATGGCTTTGGTCTTCTCAGGATCAACATGGATGCCTTTCGCTGTGATGACGAAGCCCAAGAATTTGCTGCTAGAAACCCCCAGAAAGGATTTAGCGGGGTTCATTTTGAGTTGATGCGCCCGCATGAGATCGAAGACCGTCTTCAGGTCCTGTAGGTGATCTCTTTTGAGGCGGCTCTTGACTGCGATGTCGTCAACATAGCATTCGACTGTCTTGCGAAGATGTTGATGGAAGATGGTGCTCATAGCTCGCTGGTATGTCACACCGGCGTTCTTCAAGCCGAAGGGCATTACTGTGTAGCAAAAAATACCCTTTGGAGTCCTGAATGACGTGTGTTTTGCGTCATCAGGGAACATCTTGATTTGATTGTAGCCTGAATACCCGTCCATGAAGGACATGCGCTCAAAGCCACATGTGTTGTCGATCATCACATCAGTGATTGGAAGTGGGAATTCGTCCTTCGGGCAAGCAGAGTTGAGATTCCTGAAGTCGATACAGACTCATATCTTCCCGTTCTTCTTGGTGACAGGAACGATGTTGGCTACCCAATCCGGGTGTTGTTCCTCACGGATGAAGCCGCTAGTCAAGAGTTTGTCAACCTCCTGATCGATGGCATTCATGATGTCCGGACGGAAGTGTCGCTGCTGTTGTTTGATAGGTTTGGCATCAGGTAAGATGTTCAACCTATGTATTGCGATCTGTGGATCGAGTCCCGGCATGTCCTCATAGCTCCATGCGAAGACGTCGATATACTCTTTAGCCAGTTGGATTAAAGATTCTCGATCTTCTCCTTCCAGGCTTTTACTGATGAAGATGGGTTTGGAAGAAGAGCCCTCCCCGAGGTCGATCTGCTCGACTTCGTCTTCGGTGGGAGGTTCACGAAGCTCAAAACGAGATTCCCATTGTTCACCTAGGCGTTGGGCCCAGGGTTCTTCTTCGAAGGGTTCTGGCGCTTGGTCTTCGCCTTCACCTTTCTGAGGTTGTGCTGACGTCATGTTAGCTGACAGCACTTTCCTGAAGACTGATCCGATACTGGTATCGAAATCCCAAGTCGATGCTTCGGATGAATGGGAATGTTCTATGTCTTCTGCATCTGAACTCTCTGGGGTTGATGGCGGCGTGACATAGCCTAACCCTCGTCCAGTCCGATTATAATAGTCCTGTGGCTTTCCATTGGGCATCGAAAGCCGAACAGGGAGATGCCGACCCTTGCCGTAGTTTAAGCCTTTGTTGCTTTTCAGGTCGTAGCCCATCTTTTGGATGATGTGCTTAGCCGCATCCGTGTACCGATAGACTTGTACTCTGCCGGTATCAGGTTCGGGCTCGATTGACGGGAGGTCCCGACGACGCTCGATTTTGCCCGAGATGATGGTGCCTTGGTCTCGGCTCCGTAGAGGGACTATGAAGACTCCTTGAGACGGGACTATTTGATTATGGTGGACGGTCGTTATTTGTGTTTGCAACGACCGTAGAGCGTTGTCTAATGTATATATGGCATTCCAGTGTGGAAGACAAGAATAATTAAAAGACACTCTATTATTGATAAAATACGAGATCTTATCCCGTGGGATTACATTGTCAATGGAGGGTGCCTCTACGTCAGCCGAGATATAATCACCAAGCTCCTCGTCTGTAAGAACTGGAGGCGGACTAGGAGAGTCTAACACAGCTTTGGGGTCTGAGAGGGTTATATGAGCCTTCTCTGACACCTTGGATGACTGCGGCGGCTTGCCCTTAAGACGCACCTTGAGAGGTGCCTCGGTTGCGCCTCCGGTGAGTGGTGCCTTTCCTTGTAATTATGCCACCAGGGGAGCCGATGTTTGAGGTGGCTTTCCCTTGAGGCGTATCTTCATGGGTGCTTCGCGAGCCGGCGCTTTTCCTGATAGCTTGATGCTCATTGGAGGCGCCTTCTGGGGTGGTTTCCCCTTCAGACGGATTTTCAAGGGGGCATCGGGAGTCGTCTCAGGCTCCATGTCCGGCTCTGTTGCCGTCTCTGCCTCATCATCAGCGTCGTTGGCTTCTTCCTCGTCAATGGGTTTGTACAAGTCGGAATCGGTGAAGTAGGCTTCAATCCCTTTGAAAGGATCGATGTCTGCAAACTCCGTCCGGATGACGCCATTGGTGGATACATACTTCATGCACTGGTGGAGCGTGGAGGGCACCACCATGTACTCATGCAGCCATGGTCGACCGAGCAGGATGTTGTAGTTGACCTCGGCATCTACCACATAACATGTCACCTCAGTTTTGAGGCTGCCAATGTGACACTTCAGTCGGATCTTGTCCAATGGCTCGCTCTTGCTAGCATTGAAGCCACTGATGGTTGTATTGGAGGGCGCCAGCCGGTACATCGGGATCCCCAGCTTAGATAGCAGCGCCTTCAGAATGATGCTTAGGGAAGACCCAGGATCGATCTGAATCCGGCTCACCTTGACCGAGCCAATGTATCCTGTATAATACAGCAGTCGGTTATGTCGGTGATGCTTGAGCAGCATGTCTTGTTGGGTGAAAGTTATGTTTGGGATAACTTCATCCGCACAATGACAGTGCGCACAAGTAGTTGGGAGGTCTTCAGGCTGCTTGACCTGACTGAGAAAGGATTCAGCGTCCTTCACAGCTTCGCAGAGAGCTTCTCGGGAATCTTTAGAAAGACGCAGGAGCTCAAACAAAGACAGGCGCACAGGTGTACTGGCTAATTATGCCAGAATATCAAAATTGTGAGGCTTGGACAGCCCCGAAGCATTCTCCTTCCGTAGAGGTCTGTCAAAACGGGCCTCCACCTGCTTCTGCTTATTGGCTGCTGAGGGCTTAGATGGACCTTCCTCAGGGATGGTACTAGGAGGCACCACCTCGGCGGTGGCTTCGCCGGACTGGGAGTTCTGTTGTGCACGTGTTTGCACTGGAAGTGCCTCTTCTGTTGAAGAAGAGACTGTGCGGCAAGACTTGATCTTCCTGCCTTTTGATTTGGAGGTAGGGCATACCTCCGATTGAGTCACCTCGGAGACGAGGTCGGGGTGAACCCAGAGGACCTCTCCTCGAGATATGGTGAGCGGGGTGAGTCCACTCACATTGTCACGAGTAGGTGGTAAGTTTACCACCTCCATTGTCGCCTTAGGGATGGGGACGACGCCATCTTGTGTGGTAGTTGGCGGCAAGGTGCCGAACTGAAGCGAAACCAGATTGGCCGACACCGTCTTCTCTTCATAGTCGACGGAGATTACATCCGCATTGATCATGCGCTGGATGTAATTCTTGAGGACGTAGCAGTCCTTGGTCGGGTGTCCGACAAACCGATGGTAGTGGCAGTACCTTGGGTTGTCCACCTTCCCAACTTCATCGGGCCGCTTTGGGTCCGGTAGCTTGATCTTGTCATCCTGCTTCAGTATCTCAAAAAGTTGCAGGGTGTCGTCATCATTGAATGAATAAACCTCCTTGGGTCTCGGTGCCAGTGGAGGCTTCTGAGTAGACACAGATGCACCTTTTGAGGCATTGACAGTCAATGCCTGTTTCCCCTTTGCTTCTCGTTCGGAGCTGTTAGCTGCGGACTTTTTCCCCTTATCGTCAAAGGCGGGGAAGCTGACACCCAGAAGACGTGCATTGGCCGCCTTCTTTTCTGCAGCTTCAGCTTCGATGATCAGGGAGCTCCAGTCAAGAGGGGGAGTAGAGTTGAGCCAGAGCTTTACTGCAGGCAACATGTTCATGCTGCAAGCGGAGAGGAGCGCATGTTCTGGCATGCCTGGAGGTAGCCTGAAGCAAGCCTATCGGAAACGTTCGATGAACGCCCGAACCGTTTCCTTCTCCTTCTGACGTATCTCTATGAGAGACGCCATCGTCATGTCCTTCCCGCCGTCGTAGAAGCGGTCGAGGAAGAGGCACGTCAGGTCGTCGAAGGACGATATGGAATTGTTGGGGAGGCTGCAATACCAGTCATACGCTACTCCTTTCAGGGCCCCGACAAAGATACTGGTGAGGAGCGCGTCCTCCTTCGGAAGATGCCCTGTCTGTGACTGGAAGTACGTCAGGTACCGTCGCGGAGAGTCCTTCCCGTCATATGGGATGAGTGTTTGTGGTTTATACTTTGGGAGATAAACCACCTTGTTCCATTCGAGGGGATAAGGCTGTGGAATGCCCATCTTCTGGCGTTCCTCTTGCCTGTTCTTGGACTCGAAGCGCTCCCGCAGGTCTTTGATCATTTCGACCACATCCTCCGTAGAGCTAGGAGTCGGGGAAGGAGGTACCATCTGGATTGGAGCGTTTGAGGGCTCCGAGGTCCGAGGTGCTTCTGTATCCGAGGGCGCCCGTTGGAGGGGCACTCTTGACTCTCCATTAGCTCCTGGGTCAGGACCAGTTGAAGGTGTCCTGATCAAGGCCGACCGCATCTCAAACACTGCTTGAGTCAGTGCTTGCATTGAGGCAGAGAGGGTTTTGAGTCCCCCCCTAATGAGTCTATGTGCTGGACTATGTCCTGTGATGGCGCATCAGACTCGACATCATCCCCAGCCATGTATGCTGTCCTGATACGGCCAGGAGTGGATGGATTGGTTGAGGCTTCGCTTTTGGCCTCACTTTCATGCGGAGGAGTTACTTCTCCTGGTGTTTGGCCACCCCCAGCCGCATTCTGGAGTTCATCTTTAATATGTGCATCTGCAAGGGTCTACTTGCCCTCAGCTCTGTCGTTTCCAGAACTACCCCCGGCAGTGTCCTGAAGGACATCCTTTTGAGGGGCTTCAGGGGGAGTAATCTCGCCTTAATGATGAAGATCCGCCGCAGCTGTGCTTTGGACATCTTCGTCTTCGGAAGGAGGCTCAACAAGGGTCTGGCTACCCCCAGCTTCTTCCAAGGACTTCTTCCTCGACCGAGTGCCTTCAAACACTCCAGAGGTCGAGACAGCTGTCTTGGTTTTCCTCGGCTGGCTTTTGGATGAAGACGAGGAATTGGCAGTCGTCTTCCGGATTGATGAGGAGTTGGAGACCACGTTGCATGAAGCGACCTTTGGCTCCTCTTTAGCTGACACCTTCGCCCCAAGGCGATGCCGGAGAGGTATCGATGATTGTAGTCGTTGGAAGACCGACTGTCTTGGTGGAACTGTCGTCTTGCAACAGCAGTTGATGGTGACCACCGCACAAGTATGCCCCGTAAGAGGCGCATCGTGCTTGTTGGTCGACTCTCCTGACCGGCGCTTGTGAGTGATCATATTGCGCAGGTTGTTGGAGGAGAGTGGTGCCTTCACACCCCTTTCAGACGTATGGCAAGGCCAAACGTCGGGGTGGTCAGGTGAGTGCTGCGCCCCCTGATCTAATACCAAGCAGGCATCACGATCAGTAGTGGGGGAACCACAACATTTGAAGTGACTTGAACGGACCTCAAACGCACAACCAGAGGAGGCGCGGAAGTTCAAGACCACTGAGTTTGCCTCTCTCGACTTGGTTGTGCACACAGTAGATGCGCCCAAGCGGGATGAGGACTTTGAAGATCGACTCGTTGCTGGTGCATAAGCACTTGAGTCAACCTTGTACAGCTTGCCATCGGCAGCGCGCGTGATGACGAGCGCGTGCCTCTGGCCGGCTGCTGGCATAGCACGTTTGTGGCGCATGGCCCGTGCCGCCTTGGATTTCTTCGTACCAGCCCGCTGGGGCGTATAGTACTCAGCATCCAAATTCTCCTCGCCATTACAGCGAGTGAGTCTGTCAAAGACAGAGGCTTTTTGTGGCGCATCAGAGGTGATGCGCGGGGCATTGGCTGCGCCCCTGCTCCGTCGACGTATCTTCCTCGCCTGAGAGAGAGATGGCTGGGGAACGTGGTCGGCCGCACGCTTCCCCAAGAGATGCGCTGCATCGGCGGGCGCACCTTGGTCGCTGAGAACGTCAGCAGGAAAGGAAGGCTGGATTGCTGCATCCCCTTCAGTGGTGGTGCCCGAGGCGTCGACTTTGCGCACCCAGGCCGTGCGGATCTTCTTCGGCTTTGGTAGCCGCTTCGAAGGACTCGCACTTCCTTCAGAAATGAACTCCTCATACACCTGTTGATTGAGGCATACGACCAGCGTCTTGTGGGAGGAGCCCACCTTCACGTCGTCGGCCTGTGACACGACTTTCTCGGAAGAGGAGAAAGAAGTCCCCAGCAGAGTCGCCAGCTTGTTTGCCATTAAAATTGTTTGATTGAAAACTTTAATACAAACAGAACAGTGTTACAATATAGGACTTAGACGTAGTCCTAGGAGTACACTTTTGTTTAAGCTGGGTCCTTAGTGCCAATGGAGCGAGTGGTAATGCGTTGACTCCGTTGACCGGCTGACGACGGTTATCGGTTCTCTGAAGGCGTGGATTGCTCTGGGTACTGGAGCTTGCTGAGAGGAGGAAGACGTTGAGTGTCTATATCTGCCTCTCTTGTATGTTCGTTGTGGATTCTGTGTGTTGTTCGTCTGTGAGAAGGAAATGATCCCTCTATTTATAGTTTTGCAGGCTGGCTGCTCACGTGCGCATGTAGGATGCGCCGGTGTGTGGGGACGCCACGTGGAAGTTGCTGATGGGGGCGCACGGATGATGCGCCCTGATTGGGAGGTTGAACTCTTCATACTGCTGTTGTGAGCCGGCACGTAGCAGAGGAGAAGATCTTTCGGTTGCTGAAATCTTGGACGAGTCGAGTCAAAGGATACGTGTCATCGACCCATGGCTCGAAGATCCCGGATTTGGGGGGGCAGTGATCTGGTGAGCTGCACCTTGGATCTGGGCGCAGGAGGAGACTGCGGCTCATAACCTTTAGGAGTTATAAACCATTTAGGGCGCATGGCTTTTGAGGCGCATGCAGGTGACCTTCCTTCTGTCTTTCGGGATCAGAGATCAGTCTGGGGCGCATGGCTTTTGAGGCGCATGCAAAGCTTCAACCGGAGACTCTTCTTCTGTCTTTAGGGATCAGTGAAGGGTCTGAGGCGCATGGCTTTTGAGGCGCATGCTGGTTTGGACGCATGGCCGTAGAGGCGCATGCGGATGGCCACGTGGCAGTAGCCGTCGGAGTCATGATGATGCTGACGTTACCGACGCTTCGTTCTCTAAAAAAGCTGTCAACTGTTCAGACTTTAGGAAGCGTACTGCCAACTCTGGTGTCAGTTCAGCATTTAATGTTTGTGATGTTCGATGGACAGCTGAGTGGGCACATTGGTTGGTGTTCCACTTGGCATGAAGATGTGAGGGCACATCCTCTGTGATGCGTTGGGTACTGTAGGGCGCGTCTGTGTGATGCGCCTGATACAGGAGGGCGCGTCCGTATGATGTGCCGTTTGGCTGGCGCATCCGACATGTCCTTTAATGACGCGGCTGTCTCGCTCCTCGAGTGCTATAAATAGCCGTTTGGCTGAATTCGAGGCGTCCAGTTCATCCATTTAATGCAAATTCATTGCACAGAATTCGAAGAGTCATCCACTTGGCGCGTGGGTTTGATTTGCCCGGCCTATAAATAGTGGCATGGAGAGAAGGTTCGCTCCTCATTCCCTCACGTACTTCCAACATGAACTTGGATATGTGGGTGCATTCTGTTGACGAAGTGCTCCCGAAGGTGAAGATGAGACATCGTGTTGTCTTCGATGCACTTGAAGGTGACTGTTACATCCAAATGACAGAGTCGAGGGCTTCCGAGGCAGGCGGAAGGTGCCTGTTACATCCAAAGATAAGGATGTTCGGGCCTCGTCTCCGTTATTCCGGAAGAGCCGTAGAACGGAATGGCGGTGCTAGGCTCTTTCTTCCTTCAAAGTGGGTGTTGCCCACTCTGGTTGTGTTGAAAGCTGCTCCTTTAGCCGCGGTTTCGATCACGGTCTTCCTTCGCCTTTGGAGGCTCTTTCGAACCCTCCCCTGGCCACAGCATTTGCGGTGCTCTTCTCTTCCTTGGTTCCAGCCAGAGGGTTAAATGCTTTGCTTGGCGAAGCACTTATCAGGTGACCCTGGCTGGAAGAGCAGCATATAACTGGGCTCTGCTCGGCCAGGTGAGCCTGGTTGGAAGAGTTGCACATGACTGAGCTGCTGAAGGGATGCACATAACTGAGCTGCTGAAAAGATGGTAGGATGCGCCTGGCTGGAGGCGCATGACATCTGCTGCGCCTGGCTGACAGCGCATGGTGACTGCTGCGCCTATCGGAAGGCGTATGGTGGTTGCTGCGCCTTTCTGGAAGGCGCATGGTAGTTGCTGGATGTAGATCTAGGATCCTTCCTTTGTAGAAATTCTCCTTTGTACCATCTTTTCTAGACATGTAATAGACTTTTATATATAAAATAAAAAGTCCTTCTTCGAATGTCTATGGCTTATTCTATTAGCTGTCTGAGTTCTGGCGCATATAATGCCTGGCGCATGGGCTTTCTGGTTGTGAAATTCCATGCTTCTACACCGCCGTCTCATCAATGGTGTAGGCTGGGCATGATCTGATTCGACCCAAGTATTTGGGGACCGGGTCGTGACATGTTTTTAGTGGTGGCCCATGCAGGTCGATCAATCAACAACTTAGGAAAACCTAGGAAATATTTAGAAACATTAGAACATTAATTTACCACAACATAGGACCGAAATATATTATAATTAAATATTTTTGTTTGACTATAGATAGGCTACCTTGCTTATGTTTATATCCTAAACCTTCCAGAGAATGGCCACTGATAAAACCAACCCTGCTGGCGATGGGATGTCAACACCTGATCAAACCCCACCGCCTCAATCAAGTCCAGGTTTTACACCCCATCCGTTGAATACGCCTCGTGGGTTGTTTGCTGCTTCAACGGTGGACCCATTATCTTCCCAGACGGAGATGCAACCCCGTGTGGTTACGCCCACTCCAGCTGCCCCACCGGTGCCTGTGGACCCCACTGACCTCATAGGTCTGCTAAGAGGAGTGCTAGAAGCCCAGAGAACTCAAGCTGAAGCTCATCGCGAGCAGACGGCCATTATGAGAGAAGGCATGGAGAACGCCCATAGCGTGGCAATGGCTGCACTAGAAAGAGGAGAAGCAGCTCAACAGGAACCAAGGCCTGCCAAGGTAAACATAAATTTAAGGATCAATTTATGTAATAATAAGGCCATTTAATTAATGGAAATCATATTGCCAAGGTGGGCGATATTGAGAGCTTTAAGAAGCAGAACCCTCGACCTTTCAAGGGAACCGAGGGAATCGTCTATGCTGACGAATGGCTCGATAGTATGGAGCATCTCCTGAGCGTCGCTCGACTTCCAGAAGACCTCAAGGCTGAAGCAGTAGGACTCCAACTGCAGAATGTAGCAAGCACCTGGTATCGGAATGAACCCCGACTCCAGGATAGGCAAGTTGACTGGGACACCTTCAAGAGGTTGTTCCAGAGGAAGTTCTTCCCAACTTCAGAGTTGCGGAAGATGGAGCGACAATTCCAGAACCTGAAGCAGGGCAACATGACTGTGGGAGAATATGCTGCTGAATTTGGCCAGCTCAGCCGATTTGCCAAGAACCTGGTAGCTGATCCTGACGATCGTGCTGAAAGGTTCAGATATGGACTTAGAGAAGAGATCAGCACCCATGTGATCTCCGGCGGTGCTAAGACTTATGAAAAGATCCTGGAGCGAGCTCAAGACATAGAAAAGAGCCAACCTGCCCGCTCGAAGAGAGATTATCCTGGAACTAACAACTTCCAGGGTAATCAGAAGAAGCCCAACAACAACAATAACAACAGCAACAACAACAACCGTCCTCCCTACCAGCAGGCGAGGAACAATGACAAGGTGCCTCAGAGGCAGATCCCCATCTGCGACTTTTACAAGAGGCCGGGACATCTGGCGAACATCTGCAGGAAGAGACTAGGGCACTGCCCAGTCTGTGGGTCTTTCACCCATCAAGTGAGGGACTGCCCTTTGTCGACCAATCGGACTGGAGCAACTCCGCAGAAAGGACCTCTGCCCACTCAGCAATAACAATTTGGGCAGCATCAACAGAAGACTGGGCGAGCTTTTGCCCTGACAGCAGAGGAATCAGAACCAGCTCAGGAACCTGTAGCGGATGTCATATCAGGTTCTATCTATGTGCATTCCTACCCTGCCTTAGCTTTATTTGATTCAGAAGCATCTCATAGTTTCATAGCCACCAAATTCATATCTGCACACCATATAGTTACTGGCTTTAGCAAGAAGATCTGTAGAGTTATGACTGGAGGAGGACCCCTACCTATTACTGAGATCTGTGAATGCCCTATCCCCATAGCTGGCCATAATTTTATAGCACCTTTGCTTGTCATGCCCTTACCTAACTATGATATAGTCCTAGGGATGGACTGGTTAAGTAAGCAGCATGCGCTGATAGACTGTCATCGAGGATGTGTAGTCTTCAGTCCACCTGGAGAACCGGAGTTTGAAATCTCTCGAACTCCGGAGGAGATGGAATGTGTTACCTATACCTCTATCACTGAAGAGTCCGGACCTCCGCACCCTATCATAGCGAAATTTATGGATGTTTTTCCTGATAGTCTTCCCGGGTTACCCCCAGACCGAGACTTAGAGTTCACCATTGACCTAGTCCCCGGTTCTTCCCCTATTTCTAAGGGATGCTACAGAGTCAACCCGAAGGAGGCCAAGGAGATGAAGGATCAGATCAATGAACTGAAGGCTCTGGGATTCATTCAAGATGGAGCTTCACCCTGGGGAGCACCTATCTTGTTTGTTCCCAAGAAGGACGGAACTGTGAGGATGTGCATCGACTACCGGGCGCTGAACAATATCACAATCAAGAACAAATATCCTTTGCCCCGGATCGATGACCTGTTTGACCAACTCAGTGGAGCCAAGGTGTTTTCCAAGATTGATCTCAGGTCTGGCTACCATCAGATCAAGGTCAGGAAGGAAGATATTCCCAAGACGGCGTTCAACACCAAGTATGGGCAGTTTGAATTCTTGATCATACCGTTTGGACTGACAAATGCTCCAGCTGTATTCATGAATCTTATGAACAAGGTTTTTCATGAATACTTAGATCAATTTGTTGTTGTCTTCATTGATGACATTTTGATCTATTCAAAGACTGAAGAGGAGCATGAGGAGCACCTCAGAAAGGTTCTAGGAACTTTGAGGAAAGAGAAGTTATATGGTAAGCTATCCAAATGTGAATTCTTTCTAGACAAGGTGGATTTTCTTGGCCATGTTGTCACAGGAGAAGGAATTTCGGTGGATCCTAAGAAGATAGCTGCTGTGGAGAAGTGGTCTACCCCAAGCTCAGTTGCTGAAATCAGAAGTTTCCTGGGCTTGGCTGGCTACTATCGAAAGTTCGTAAAGGACTTTGCTAGAATTGCCGAGCCAATGACGAAGCTGACTCGGAAGAATGAAGAGTTCGTCTGGACGGAAGATTGCCAGGCTGCATTTGACGAGCTGAAGAAGAGGCTTACCACTGCACCAATCCTTGCGCTACCCGCAGGATCTGGTGGTTTCACAATCTACAGTGATGCCTCTGGAAAAGGACTGGGATGTGTTCTTCAACAGAATGGGAAAGTGATTGCTTACGCATCTAGGCAATTACGGAACCATGAGAAGAATTATCCCACACATGACCTGGAGCTGGCGGCAGTTATCTTTGCGTTGAAGCTATGGAAGCACTATCTGTATGGAGAGAGAGTAAAAATATACACAGATCACAAAAGTTTGAAGTATGTTTTCACTCAGAAAGAGTTAAACATGAGGCAAAGAAGATGGCTGGAGCTAATGAAGGACTTTGACATCGACCTGCAATACCACCCGGGTAAGGCTAATGTGGTCGCTGATGCACTTAGTCGATACCCAGTGGCGATGCTCTTGACTAAGGAGCGGCATCTGCTAGAGGACATCGAGAAGCTTGGATTAGAGATCATATTGCCTGGAGATAGAAGGATGGAGCTGGATGCTGATTCAGTACTGATGAAGTTGCAAGTGAGCTCGTATTTGATGGACAAGATCAAGGAGACTCAGTTTCAAGACGAGGCACTTTGCAAATTGAGAGACCAAGTGTTGGTGAGAACACTTGAGGGTTTCTCAATCGCCAGCGATGGAGCTTTGAAGAATGGTACGAGGCTTTGTGTACCATCTGGCGAACTGAAGAATGAACTGATGAAGGAAGCGCATCAGTCGCAGTATTCTATACATCCTGGAGCTAATAAGATGTATCGGGATATGCGCACTATTGTTTGGTGGTATGGAATGAAGAAAGATGTGTCCAGATTCGTGGTGAGATTTTTGATCTGTCAGCAAGTGAAGGCCAGTAGACAGAGACCCGCAGGACTTCTACAACTGCTGGACATTCCAGAGTGGAAGTGGGAGCACATCACAATAGATTTCGTGTCAGGTTTGCCTCGTTCCCAAGGAGGGAAGGATGCCATCTGGGTTATAGTGGACCGACTAACCAAGTCAGCTCATTTTATCCCCTTCAAGGTTGGTTTATCCACCGAGAAGTTGGCGGCACTATACATGCGACACATCTACCGGATTTATGGAGTACCGGTAAGCATTGTATCTGACCGAGACACTCGTTTTACCTCTCACTTTTGGAAAAGTTTGCATGACAGCCTGGGGACACAATTGAAGTTCAGCACTGCCTATCACCCCCAGACAGATGGTCAATCAGAGAGGACGATTCAGACACTGGAGGATATGCTGAGATCGTGTGTCTTGGAGTTCGGAGGATCGTGGGAAGACCATTTGCACTTGGTAGAGTTTTCTTATAATAACAGCTACCAAGCCAGCATTGGTATGACCCTATTTGAGGCTCTGTATGGACGTCGTTGCCGTACACCTTTGGCATGGGAAGACGTAGGAGAAAGAGTACTGCTGGGTCCAGAGATGGTGACCGATGCAGCAGAGAAGGTGAAGATAATCAGAGACAAGCTCAGAATTGCCCAAGACAGACAGAAGCATTGGGCAGACAGCAGTCGTCGACCACTACAGTTCGAAGAAGGAGATAAAGTCTTTGTGAAGATTTCTCCTACCAGAGGTACAATCAGATTTGGCAGAGCTGGGAAGCTGAGTCCCAGGTGCATTGGACCATTTGAAGTTCTGAGCCGGATTGGAGAAGTGGCGTATAGGTTAGCTCTACCAGCTAATCTAGAGGGCGTGCACAACGTCTTCCACGTCTCACAGCTTAGAGGCTACGTTCCTGATGAGAATCACATCTTAGACCACTCAGAGTTGGAGATCGGACCGAGCCTCACTATGCCTGAGAAGCCAGTGACGATTTTAGACCGAGGCGAGAAGAGGACCAGGACCTCAATGACTCCGATAGTTCGGGTAACGTGGAGGCATGATTCCCCAGGCGAGTCTAGCTGGGAACGAGAGGATGAGATGCGGGAGAAGTACCCGTATTTATTTGAGACCTGAGGTAATTTCTAACTTTATTTTTAAAATTTCGAGGACGAAATTTTCTAAGAAGGGAAGGTTGTGAAACCCGTAATTTTAGTTCACTATCTAAATTAGTTAATTAATTAATTCTGGAAATTTTAGTCAAAACTCGTAAATTCAATTTTTGTTGTTTTTCTAAATTATTGAAATTTCGTGTTTGTTAAATTAATATTTTATCCGATTATTATTAAAAGAAAATTATTAATTTTAAAAAAATATAAATAAAACATGGATTTTTGATTGTCATCCAGACCCAGTCTGAACACCGTTCCCGAGTCCCAGACCTGTTCCCGAACCCAAGTTCGAATCTAAGCAAATTTTTGGTTTTCAAAAATAAATCTGAAATAATATTTGATATAAAAAAAAATTTTAGAGTTTCATAAAGAGAAGAGAATTATTTATTAGAACAAACCATTCTTTAATACTCTTAACCTTTCTCTTTCCTTAATATCAACAGAGAAGGAATTTCCTTCTTTCAGCCGTTGCATAACCCTTTCTCTTCGAAACTTCCCGACCGACCGAGCCTTCTCGGCTCCCAAACCGCCGAAGACTTTTCATTCCGTAACCTCCCGCTCATCTCTCCTATTTAACCCTCTTCATCCTTCCATTCACCATCACCACCAAACTCCCAAATCCCCAAAACCTCCGTGCCCTAGATTTCGGCAAACTCCGCTTGAGCCGCGTCCTTCCGACGAGTCTTGGCCGACCGCACCCGCGGATCCGCCCCGGCAGCACCCCACACCGCGCGGCCCTCCTCCCGACCGACCCGAGACCGACGCACCCCTCCCCGTGAGCCCAGACACCACCCTAGCCGGCCACCCCTCCGACCAACCTGCCGGCAGACCCCCTGTGCGGCTTTCCGGACTCCGACAGCCCCACGCCCGGTCTCCCGCGCCCCTGTTCGACTCCGCTTGCGAGTCTTCAGGACGATCCTGACCAGAACCACTCTCTGCGGGGCTCTCCGGCGCTGTTTCTGTGGATTCACAGAGTTTACGCAGCCGTATTCCGGCGAGGCGAGTTCCGAGTCCGAGGCATCACTTCGGATTCCTTCATTTTTCGGTAACCTCTGGATAGTCCCGTAGTTCTCTATTTTGTCTGTGATGAAATCTGGTCCCCGGTTCCTTCGGGAATTCGGATTTTCGGTTATCCTTCGGAGAAAAATTTAATTTTGTTACGTTTCTGGATTCGGAAAAATTTCGGATTTGTTGTTCTGTGATTTTGGGTCTGTAATGATCCTTTTGGATTTTCTGAATTTGGTTCGGAAAGGTTCTGTGAGATTTGGATAAATTCTGTTGGTTAGAAATTTATTTGGCACTTGGCTTTTGAATTATTTTGTGGCTATTTTCGGGAATTCCGAGTCTGTTTCGGGAATTCTGATATTATTCCGGGTTTTCCGATGTGGCTTAGGAAATTATTCTGTGGTTATTTTATATAAATATTTTTGGGTATCCCTGGTTTGGGATTGTTTTTGCAGGTTGTAGCACACTTTCCCAGTTTTTGGGTTGACCAAAAATAGAGGAAGTGCTGCCAAATTTTTTATAAAAATTATAAAAAATGATTTTTAAAATGATTTTCGAAAATAATATTATTTTTGGGCGACGACCTTATCGGTCAATGGACCCCAGTAAAATGCAAACGTACCGGTCTATCCGGGCGTTGAGGCAGAGTAGCTGTAAATGAAGATTGGACCAGTTCTGAGACTCATTCTATTTTTAAATTAGAATTATTAGTTATTATTATTATGTAAATTTTGTAGGTAATTTACAAGACTAACAGTTTATTTCTCTTATTTTAATTCATGGAAATGTAAGAGCATAAGCTCATTTGTTTATTTTGTAAGTTGTAATAAGTAGGAAATTAGTTGTGGATTTTTCTGGGATTGTGAGTACGTAGGATTAATTGATATTATTATTAATTAAATAGTTAGAAATTCATGATTTTCTCACTTAAAGAAAAGAAAAATATATTTATATGTATAAATATAAAATACTAATCTTTTCCCAATAAATTGATAAAAACAAGTTTTTTCGAAATAAAATATAAATTTAGATTTTCTTAATTGTAACGCACTAGAAAAGCGTGTTTTGATTGTGTTGATTAAATACAAGATTAAAATTGACTAGGAAACAAAAATCTAGAGATTGTAACTAGATTCTAGAGTTGTGGTTTCCGAGACATAATTTCCGGAATGTAGGATTTCAAAGAAGAGAGGTGACTGTTCAAAATCCGAAGTACCAAACCCGTCCAACTTGAGAAATTTAAGGCAAGTACATTTATGTGGATTTACGATTATTTTAACAATCATTTCATTGCAATTTTAAACCACTGTTCAAACACGAACTCTTTCGGGAGTATTGACTGTACTGTTGGGGACTGGGGGAGTAGAGCAGTGGATATGACCAAATCCAAAATTAGGATAACTGACTGTGTTAGCTTTCCCCTCTTCACACGGGGACAAGCCATACCGTATCGCTAGGATACTACTGTAACCCAATCCGGTCATATTCATTACCTATTCATATCACTATACTGTATTTCAAAACTGTTTCATCTTTAAAAACTGTTTAAAAGTGCATGATATTAATTGTCATTTTAATTGTTAAAATTTGCATAAATTTGTACTTTGCTCCCTCCTGACTAGAGACAACATTTTAGGTATTTCTGATGACCTGGAGATGCTGATCAATAGCTACTATGATCCCGATTTGTACCCGACGGTACTTCCAGCTGATGAGGATGTTGTGGCATCTCCATAGATGCTACTTTTGTTGAGAGTTTATTAGTTTTTTTGTTATTTCAAATTATGAATCCTTGTATCAAAAACAAGTTTTAAATTATCGTTTAAATAAATGTTGTGGAAAATTTAGTTTCAAATGTTGTTGATCACCTGCATATGGATTACAGCTTACTGCCGCCGTCTCATCAACGGTGCAGGCTGGGCATGATCCGATTCGACCCAAGTATTTGGGGACCGGGTCGTGACAGTCGACATGATAGCTGTATACATACGAGGTATATGGACCGTCGTATGTGTACATAAGCTGTAAAATGCAGTACTCCACGACACTAATCTCATCCACAAATAAAGAATAAAGAATTTATAATAACTCATGAATCATTATTTACAAGTTGTTGGGCGGAGACAAATCCATTACCAACTAATTTTAATAGAAAAGAAATATACAAGAAAAGTAATTTGGTAGAGCGAAGGGGATGACGATCCAAGAGCAACACCACGAAGAATAGAGTGCAAGTCATGGCCTTAGCTAGAGCACCTGCAGAAATCACAAGACACACCTGGAGGAATCACCAGGTCCTCAGAGGGACGTAACAAGATACAGGAAGAACATGCCATATAAATACTGAATATAAAATATGCCACAATCAAAGAAAGTGACAAGACATAAATAAGGTAGCCTAACCGTACTAAAGTGAACATGCAATTAAGAAACAATCCTTCGACGCATGAGCCCTGGCTGTAAATAGGATCGGTATAGTTCCTATATAGGGTACCAGGGGTCTACGTCCGTAACGTTCGAAGATCGTCAGAGGGCATCATGTGCAAGGGGCTACGTGTATAACGCTCTGGATAATGTCAGAGGGCATCTGGATCCTGCGTCTCCGATGGAGCGCACAGGTAAATCTGGGAAGTGCAACGAAGCCATACGTCAGGTATTGTTCTCTCCACCCAATGCTCCTATTATGTCGCATCTACGACCAGGTAACACTACTAACTGTCAAGTCTTCTAACATATCTCTATTGACAGTTTAGACCTAATGCACGTCCCATACACATCAGTGATCAGCCAACACGCAAGTTCAGATGCTATATGCTACTCACAACTCACACATCTTGTGGCACATCAGTGTCAAAGTTTATGTAATGCACTAAACTAGTGGTAGTCCCTTAACTCTAGGTCCATATACAATCAAAGAATAATAACAAAGTACAGCTAATATCACTGAGCAGACAGTAAATCAGAAACTGTAATAATGGTACAGCTAAAAGAACTGAAAATAAATACACAGTGATATACAATAAATAAAATATAGACTAATTCTAAACAGTAAATTATGGCAATGTATCTTGCCTGGTGTGCTGCTTGGTATGGTACGATGTTCTGACATGTTCCGATTAGTCCAATAGCCATGGTCGATAGCTAGAGGCCTGAAGTTGCGAGGAATTAGGAGTAGGAACTAGTCATGATTAGTCACGATCAATAGTGCTAATCGAGGAGAATTTGTGGAAATACATACGTATCGTATTTTGAAAATATTTATGATACTTAAAAACTATGTATAATTTTAAACAAAATATCATAAATACATATATATTTATAAATCATAATGTGAAACTACCTTTTTATTAGTCAAAATATTTTAAAGTAATACTTTACAAATCTAGAAAATTATTCTCAGGGTTAAAACTAAATTGTAAAGATGTAGTTTTGTAGCTCAAAAATCCATAAATAAAATAGTATGCAATAGTATATTTTTTCACAAATATTTTTAAAATATTAATCAAATTATTTGATATACAATTACAATTTTAAAAATAATATTGTCACTAATAATAACAATGGCAAAATACCCATACCCATATATACTTTTAACATAAAATAAAAGTATAAATAATGCTACTGTTAATAATAATAATAATAATAATAACAATAATAATAATAATAATAATAATAATAATAATAATAATAATAATAATAATAATAATAAATAATACTAATACATATAGTCAGCAGAACATCTGCTGTTCCCCACATCTTTTTAGTGAGAAAGAGAGAGAAGTGGGTTACCATTGTGAAGGACCCGATCGAGAGAGACGACCGCGACGGCGACTACCGGAGGTCGGAGGCGACCCGAAGGAGGACCGTGGGTCGAGGCCGGGAGTGAACGCCGGTGGTGGAGTTGGGCACCACCGGACGCAAGGAGAGAGGGAGAAGAACGAGGCAGAGAGGGATGAGGAGCGGAGAGATCGGGGAGCTGTGGGAGAAGGGGATCGCCATGGAGGTATAGGCTCACACCGGAAATGGTAGATGGTGCACGCCCGAGCAGTATGTGAGCACTGCTGAGAAGGAGGCCCATGGAGGTACGACACAGATCTCGAGAGGCGAACGTATGGGAAATGAGGTCGCCTGTGCTCGGCCAGTCGCGGAGGCGAGGAGGACAGGGCAGTAGGCGGTTGAGCACAGGTTAGGGTTTTACCTTCTTTTTTTTCCAATTTTTTGGGATGTTGGCGGCGGTGGCCGCCGTAGGCGGTGGTAATGGAGGTTTCGACCAGAAGTAGGGGTGGCGGAGATGGGCGACAAAGGTGATGGGGATGGTTGTAGAGGAGTTGATGATGGTACGAATTCTGGCTGGGTTCACCGGTGGTTTGGAAGGCTGCCAGGAGTGGTGGTTTGGTGGCAGTCATGGTGGCGATGGCGATTTATGATCGACAGAAGCCATGCTGTTGGTGGCGGTGGAGACCAGTTGTGATGACGGGTGTCGGGATGGTGGCGGGTGATGTTAGGAGAGGTGGCGTGGAGGCTGTGGGGGTCTTGGGGTTGCCACGGGTTAGGTTTAGGATTTGATTATGTCGGGGGTGTGTATTCGGGTGGTGGTGATGACGGGACTGTTGTGTCCGGCGAGACACAGATGGTGTGTCCGAGATTGTCGGACATGGGGACAATGTATTTGTATGGTGGGGATATAGTAGATGGGAGGCACAGACACGATGCACAATTTGTGGATGGTAGAAAATTTGGTTATGGAATTATGAGAGAATAGCCAAAGTACCTCTCCTTTTATAGGAGGTGGGAATCCTATTAGGATATGGATTTAGGATAGTTTAAGCGTCCATAGATAATTCGTAATTTAAATCAAATTAGTTTAAACATAATTCAAATAAGTCATCAAGATTTAGAGCTACTAAGCTAAATCACATATTTAATTCAAAACTTATTTTGGAAACATTCGGTACAATTGATTTATCAAAATTTATCCAATATTAAATCAAATGAGATTTAAAATATCTTTTTCATAATTACTAAAATATGATAATATTAAATTTTGAAAATCATGATAATTACTTAAATATTAAATCATAAAATAGCTTTTATAAATAACAAAAATATATTAATAAACAAATTTCAAATTTTGCAAATATCTGGAATACATTTTATATAAACCAAAATTTCCAAATCACTACTTATTGTTAAACGACGACTAAAATAACTCTTTTATACAAAATAAAAATATTTATCACATTTGTTTGAACATATAATTTTCCTATATAAAATAAAATTTATAACAAAAATGTTTTTCTAAACTATGTACCTCGACACATATTCGCACTTGTCGAGCAAATACGAAACGCAAATCTTGCACGCTACGCAAATACAATAATGCGAACTCGTATGCGACGTGCAGATACGAAGTACAAAATAAATACCAAATTTTTAAAAAAAATCGTAGTAAAAATTTAGGGGGTTTACATCCTACCCAACTTAAAAGAATTTTGTCCTCGAAATTTAGGAGTAATTAGGGTAGGTAGGGCGAAGGGGATGGAAAGAGTTTATTCGAATAGATGTACGAGATCTTCTTGGGACGAGAATGAAAACAAAATATTCGACGAGGAGGCGAGCGACATTTTAATGGAAATATGTCATTTGATCGACTAGAACAAAAAAAATTGATGGTTTCAGTTTAGATTATGATCATGTATATGACAACCAATCAATGACTAAGCTCGATCAACCTTAACATTAACCTTAAAAAGGGGCAACCTCATAAGTAGGTAATAAACTCCTTAATCCTTTGATATCATCAATATTCATGTGATATCTCTTATCATAAATCGTTCTTTCCAAAAATTACTTTCGTACCACGTTTCCTTAAAAAATTTAACAAAAACAAATATGATTATAAATGTACTCTAACTTCCTCTATCTCGTCATAGAATTTCAAATAGTCTCAAATTTTAAATTCCATAATCTCCATTATACTAGCTCACTTGTATATATCTTCCCAAGTTATAATTTCCTCTAAAATTAAAATTTCAAAACCTTCAACCAATTTGGCCCAAGTAAAGTTAAAATCTTCTTATTACAAATTTGTATTTATTGGTCATTGTACAATGCATCCATAGGTACCAAAATAAAAGTCCGTCTTCAATGTTCGATAAATCTCGAAAACTAACAATATGCCTTCATAACTCAATCTTCTATCATCATAATTGAAATTTCCTAAAATATTTATTAGTCTCTCTCGAAAATTTGAATTCAACAATCTCCTCTTTTTTATGGTAGAAATAAAACTCATCTTAACTTCATATTCATAATCATCTTAGAACTTAATTCTCCATGCATCAAAAATGTAAAGGTTTCTTTCTTCAATAATTGGTTATCCTTGAAAACTAATATCATCATAACACTATATGTTATCGAAGGCAACATCAACATTGTCTTTATCAAAAATTTGCATCCATAAATTTTTATATATAAACTTGGTTCTTAACCCACCAAAGCTTTAGAAATTCCACACTCAATATTTGATTACCTCAACACCCTCTTTGTTAGCCGACAAGTCCATTTACCCTTGATCATATTATTTGATCAAAAATACTATATCACCTTCCTCACTTTAGGATTTATCGCATAATTATTTTAACCATTATGCCGTTAATCTCTTCTATGGGATTTTCTAATTTGGTTCCTTTATAACAGAAAGGTGTCGTGATCAAATTTCATATGCGCACAAGGAAATCACACAAGGAACAAGGTTGCATAACTACGGAGGAAACATAGTGAATATAAACGGAGTAATTTAATTGGAAGGGAGAGAAGTAAGGGTTGCTAATTTTTTTTTGGCATGAAGAACAAAAGATGTTATGGATCTAAGTAAATCAAGATAAGGTATGAAAATAAAAAGACGAGGGTTAAGCAATCGAGATAAAACACAAATTAAGCATTAGGAAATTAAGTAGATCACAATCATATATCGGGTCGAAAAATTTGAGTTGAGGTTGAGTCCACATCTGTAGCCAAAAGTGTAACGGTACTATGGTAAAGGTTTATAGTTTAATCTTTATGACCCAAAATTCGTATCATAAAAATAGAGTACAAGGAGACGTATTTTAGTGGGACATGATATACCTACATGAAGGTGGGTTCGTCTAGGTCTTGTATATAAAATTTGTTGGAAGGAAATGTCTAGTGTTGTGCTCCAAATATCGATGTCACGGTCGGGGATACCAAATGATCTAAATAGAAAGTGAGTTTTCATGGGGTACTAATTAATGCCCAAATAAAATTTTAGGTTAAAGCACGAAATAAGTTAACAAGGAATCTATTAGATCAAAGTAAAATAAGTTATGGACACAGTTTCTAGAGAAGACAGTCTCTTAGATGGATACGACCAAAGAACGATTAAATCATTTCTTCTTTTACAAACGGTTAGAAGGTCACGAGGGAAGATCGAGTAAGTCAATATTGCGATATAGTCACATGGTTTGGTTGATGACTAACTACACTTGAGTATACACTACTATCATGGTCATGAGTGATTTTGCAACTAGTGTGGGATACTTCTATCTCATTGAGGCTATATTGGTTGCCTACCATTATACTTTTAAACTCGAGCTTCCTCAAAAAGTTTCTTAAATAAATTCTCAAAAAAATTTCTACCATAATTTATATTCCTTCTAAGCCGTCCAACTTAATCATGACTTAAAATTTAGATTCCTTAATTCAATCTCAAAGAAAACCTTTATCATATCACTACTAACTTTTCCAAAATTTAATATTATCAATACAACCTTTAAACTCAATATTCTAATAATCTTATCAGTCGTCAAATCCCTTTTTTTTCACTAAACTTCCATAACAATCATAACTTCAAAATTTCAAATTAACATTCCTTAATAAACCTCGAGATAACTCTTAGCATATTACAATCAACCCAAAACGGAAGCTCAAGTTTTAAATAATCTTATCAATCGTGATTTAAACAAAAATTGAGCATTTAAAATAAATCCTCGGATTGATTTTATATCTTTCAAAATTTATATCTAAACTTCCAATAAGTCACAACTATTCTAAAACCTTCAAAAGCCAAAATCTTTTCTTTTTTCTTTTTCTTAAAAAAAATCCATAATCAAGGCTTTAAACTTGAAATCTAAATATCAAAATAACTTTATAATTCATAGATCATATGACACAATTTAATCCAAGAAAACATTTTACCAAAATTTATCAATCGTCCTCAAAGTTTGGTCAATCGTAAGTCCTATTTAGAAATTTAAGATCATTTTCAATCAAATTCATATCCATAGATGTATAGCTATAACTCAATAATTCATAAATATTTTCAAAGACCTTCAAAAATTAAATCAAAATAAAATTCCAACTATCCTTTGAAGGTGGTAATATGCTACTACCCAACTTGGAATTTGCTAATCCTTAAGATCATACTTTTTAGGAAAAGGTCTTTATAACGCAAATAAGACCCCAATGCATACTGATTGTTAATATAATCTTTCTAGCCATGGGTTGGACCTATAAGCATATAATAGTGTAGTTATCTTCCAAACTGTCACTAAGCACAAAAAATAAGAGTTCACGGTAAAAAGAGTTCAAGCAGGATGCAATTCAAGGGTGGTAACGAGAGTTCGAAACTTGAAGCAAGGGAGGAAGTCAAGTTAGTGGATGAGATCCTAAACTCTATTCCTATATACAGGCTCACATCGGTACAATAACATAACCGAAGTGATAAACTTAATGATCGAAAATACTTGCGGCTTCGAGCGGACGTCCTTCATGGATGGGTTCTCAGGCTACAACCAGATCAAGATGTTCTCCGACGATGAGAAACATCTTTTCGAACACCGTTGGGGGTATACTGCTATACGGTGATGCCCTTCGGATTGAAAAAATGCAGGGGCGACATACCAGCGAGCTATGAACACAATTTTTTACGGTTATTTGTGCAAAATAGTGGAATGCTACCTAGACGATATTACAGTTAAAATTTGTCTCAAGGGCAACCACCTCCAAGATTTGAGAATGGTGTTCGAACTAATACGTGCACACCAACTCAAGATGAATCCAACCAAGTCCTTTCTGGGAGTCTCCAGCGGTAAGTTCCTTGGTTTTGTTATCACTTCAAAGAGTATACGTCTTGACCCAGAGAAAGTGAAAGCTATCCTTGATATGCGTCCCCCAAGTAATCTCAAAGAGCTATGCGGACTTCAAGGAAGGCTAGCCTATATCAGACAATTCATTTCAAATCTTTCTGGATGGTGTCAACCGTTTACTCAGCTCATGAAGAAAGGAGTATCTTTCGTCTGGTCTAAACAATGTCAATGCGCATTTGATGACATCAAGAAGTATCTCACAAGCCCCCCAGTTTTGGTGGCTCTAATAATGGGAAAGCCCTTCTTGTTATATGTTCGTGCTATGGATCGTTCCTTTGGTGCCCTATTAGTTCAGAAGAATGAAGGCGGCCATGAACATACAATCTACTACCTCAGCCGCACGATGGTTGGTGCCGAGCACAGATACACACCTGTGGAAAAGGAATGTCTCGTACTGGTATTTGCTATCCAGAAGACATGCCACTATGTGTCTGGGCAGACTATCCACATCATATCTAAAGTCAATCCTCTCAGAATACTCATGACTAAATCGGGTTCTCTTAATTTCTGTTTATCTACATAGGCAATGTTGTTGACTCCATAAGATATGTTGTTCGTTCCTCATAAGGCAGTAAAAGGTCAAGCGTTAGCTGATTTCCTAGCAGCTCATCCGGTGCCAAACTCTTTCAAACTCTACGATAAAATCCTAGACGAATTAGTGAAGTCTAATACCACAACCGAGGAAATCCCCATTTGACGAATGTTCATTGACGGTGCATCAAGAACAGGACCTAAAGGAAATATCATAGCCGGAGTAGGCGTCGTGCTTGTGTCACCCGACCATCTGGTTATACACCGTGCATATTCTCTTTTGGAACCCTGTACTAACTACGTGGCCAAATATAATGCTTTACTGATCGGCCTTCAACTGGCAAAATAGCTGGAAGTTGACTATCTAGAAGCTTGCTGTGATTCTAAGCTAATAGTTAGTCAGGTCCGAGGGGATTATGAAGTTCGTCATGAAGACCTCATCCCATATCATAAAGCGACAATCGAATTGGCTTCTACTTTCGCTAGATTCTTCATCGAGCACGTGCCTCGATTACAGAATATAGAAGCAGATGCTTTAGCCGGTCTTGCTGCTTCCTTGACCGTCCTTACTAATACTCAGCATTCGATCACAGTGTCTGGTCGAGAGCTATTCAGTGTGAAAGATGCCTTGCATATTCATCATAGTAATGCAACAGAAACAAAGGTCAACGTTAAAGACTGGAGATTTCCTTTCATAGACTACGCCATCTACGAAATCCTCCCTAAGGACCCAAAGGAAGCAGTATCTGTCCAAAGGCAATCCCTCAGATTTTACTATAATACAGCTACCAAAATGCTGTACCGATACTCTTACGATGGGCTACTGTTACGATGTTTATCAGACACAAAAGCTAAACATGCACTCCGTGAGGCTCACGATGTAATTTGTTGTGCACATCAACCAGGCCCCAAATTACAAGACCGCCTCAGAAGAATGGGTTATTATTGGCCCACGATGATAGCATATGCTGTTGAATATACAAAGAAGTGTAGGGCTTGTCAGTTCCATGCTGACTTTATTCATCATCCTTCGGAGTTTCTACACCCGAAAGTGGCATCTTGGCCTTTTGAAGCCTGGGGTATGGACGTCATAGGCCCAATCAGCCCGCCATCCTCTAAAGGACATCGGTTTATCCTAGCTATAACTGATTACTTTTCTAAATAGGCAGAAGCTATACCGTTCACCAAAGTAAAGACGTCGAACGTGATCAGTTTTATCAAACATCACGTTATCTATCGCTTCAGTCTACCTCGCAGGATCATCTATGATAATGGTCTACAATTCGTGAACAATACATTCTATCGATTCTGCGATAAGAATCGAATCCAGAATGTAGCCTCTATTGCTTACAATCCAGCGGCTAATGGGTTAGCAGAAGCCTTCAATAAGACTATCATTGAACTTCTCAAGAAGTTTGTATCTTCAAACAAGCGCAATTAGAATGAGAAGCTCGGCGAATATCTCTGGGCCTATCGTACAACGGTCCGGACTCCAACAGGCAGTACGCCATTCTCTATAGTTTATGGAAACGAAGCAATTCTTCCCCTAGAAATCCAGATTCCCTCTCTTTGAGTAGCCTTAGCCAGTGAGTTGACTGCTGAAGAAAGTTACCATCTGCGACTACAAGAGCTAGAAGCGCTAGACGAAAAACGCTTATTAGCTCAACAACGTATTGAGCTGTACTAAGCACGCCTTTCTAGAGCCTTTATTAAAAAGGTGAAGGAAAGAATCTTTCAAGTTGGTGATCTGGTCTTAGCAGTGAGAAATTCAATGGTCATGACACACAAAACGAAAGGAAAATTCTAGCCTAAATGGAAAAGTCCTTTTGTTATAGAATCAGTGTATTCTAACGGTACGTATCGACTAACCAAACCTGATGGTGACTTGCTCATGATGCCGATCAACGACAAGTTCCTGAAGAAATATAACGTGTAACCTTCATGAACAACATTCACATATACCCTATTTCAGTCATGTAAATATACAGTACAATGTTTATGTGATTCAAAAAAATCATTTAACCATTATCCATATTTCAAGAGTCTTGAATACACCATGGATAATAGGTCCTCTAAAAAGATTCTCCAATGGAAGTATTTCCATTTTGGACTCTGCCCAAACTTGGTTCGACGAAAACAAGTTACGTCCATATTACCTCTGAACTATTTTTCAATAATTATTTTCCCAGTGGGATGATTAAGAAATGTTTTATCACGTCCATATAACCTCTGAGCAAAGCATTCATCAAGGATAATCACGTCCATATTACCGCTGAATTATCTACTCCTACCTAATGTTATATATCCTTCCACGTCCATATTATCTCTGGTCAGATATAGAACATCCTCTGCTATTACGTCCATATTACCTCTATTAGCAGCTTCTTTCAACTTATTATCTATATTCAAGAACCTTGAATATAAAATGGATAATAAGTCCACATTAAATTCTCCAGCGAAATATCCACCTAGTTCTGATATCTCACAAGGTTTATTCATGAGTTTTGAAAGCCAAAAGATTCTTTATTAAGAACGTCTATCAAAAGACGGAGAAAAGAAAAAGATACAAGAGTCTTGACGGCTAAAAAAAATAGTTACAAACAAAAGACTTAAAGGATCCACAATCGATTGATGCTATCCCTCAGAGCCTTGATTTCTGCTTGAGATTTGACGGTGGCACGACGATGTGCTTCTTCTTACCGAGCAATTTTATCCTCGAAAGGAATCAGTTTCATATGCTCTTCTTTCAACTTCACCAGCTGAGCCTTCAATTGGTCTGAAGTTGTGGTAGTCGCAGTAGCCTGAACCACATAGTCTTCCTGCTCAGATGCAACTGTTCGCAAGTCAGCCTCGAACGGAGCAATCACTTTATGAAGCTGCACAATATGGTTGTACTTTTCAGTGATCTAGATGGCCAGCTTATTCTTTGAGGCAATATGAGCCCTACCGGTTGCATCAAACTGTTCATACTGATCTGCCAGCTTGCTGATCACTTTAGCCAGAGCCTCGTTTTTCGCCTAAAAAGTAGCTTTCTTCTCCTCAATAGCCGCAATCAGAGCCTCGTCCTCCTCAAGAAACGATGATGTTGGGCTTCGCTGACTGACCTCTCGGAGTTTGGCCACTTTATTTTTTGGGTCAGCCATGACCTTCCTTAAAGCATTAGCTCACTCTTCATAGCCAGCAATGCTTTCAAGAGCTGTCATCTGGCATTCAGTGACAACCTTCACAGGCCCAAAGGTGGCAGTTTGGTTCAAAACTCCAGGAAACTTTACTTTCAAAATGGAGTAGAAAGCTCTAATGACTTCTTGAGCCATCGTATCATCTTCAGAAGAGGTCATTGGAGATGAAGCTTGATGAGGATCTTCCATCCCGGGAAAAGCTACTTGGGAGGAAGCTGAACCTGAAAAATAACGCAATACACATATTAGTAACAAAAAAAACTTACTTAAAGAAGGAGTTGTAAGCTTATACCTCTTGCCGGCTCAGCATCAACTAGAACCGAAGAAATGAGAGCAGACCCATGTCGCTCACTGTCAACATCTGCCAAAGCAGCATCAGGCTGCTCGCCTTCCATGGTCCCAGCTAGAAACGAAGCAGATTTGATAATGGCCGCCTCAACAGGCCGATCAAGAACTTCTTCAGTAACCGATACCGGTTTACTGGGAGAACCAAGGGCAGCTTCCTGTCTAGCCCCAGGATCTGGAGCAACCTCCGTGCTTTGTTCCCTTTCCTTGTCTACAAGGGAATATAAGACGGAAGTCAGCCTCACAAGTTGTACGAAAAATTGAAGTCAGAAAATCTCATCCGAAGAAAAGTGCAAGAATGACATACCTAGAGGAGGGTGAGCTGATTGGACTTTATTTTCATCCAAGTCTTTCATCATAGCTCCTATTGCAGACATATCCTCCAAAGAAATGTCATAGGAGGGACTGACTTTCTGGTCGCCGTCATTGTATGGGCCTTAGCCCTGATCATCTCTTTGCTCAAGCCTTACAACTGAAGAAGACCCACCCTCATCCATCGGTTGAGGACGAACAGGGAACACTATTGTTATGTCCACCTCTTCAGACGAAGAAGCACCTGCTGCAGTCGTGACTTCAACGTCTTGCGCAAAGGACAAACGCAATGGTGAGAAAGCTTCTAACGGTTTGACCAAAATGGCTACAGAGTCTAGGAAGGGATCTACCTCCCGAATGGTAATGGCCTGCGAAGCCGTTCTGGTCTGCCGAGAAGATCTTCTAGGAGGAGGCGAGCTGGCGCTCACGTCCATAACCTTCTTTCTTCCTCGGGAGACAACAACCTTCTTCCTTTTGGACCGTGGAACCTGCCCGGTGGAAGCTTTCCTCTTATAAGGAATGTCAGGAAGAGGTTCTTCAGTATCCTCTCTCTGAGGCGCTGCAACAACAGGCTCCTCAAGAACAACTCTCTGCTGTGGCACTGCAGCCAGCTCTGCTGAGGGTGCGACACCTTACTTTTGGTGAGCCCCCCATTGCGTACACTCCTTCTATATCAGCAAGAGTGGGGGCAAGCCTAGTCCCCGATATTAAATTTTACTCATGATTATATCGATAATGAAGGGTATTGACCTGAATATAGAACTTGGCAGCAGCAAAGAGTATGTGGGTTTCGGGCTTATCTTTTGGAAGGATAAAAACTGCCCCCGTACATCCAGCGTTATAGTAGCCCCATATACGTCATCGATCAGGCTTCCTATCGACTGTAGATGAGGGCTAGGATTACCCAGAAGAAGCTGGCTATAGTCGAACTACCTTGCAAAGCGGCTCGACAAATAAGGTTCCAGGAAAGTGTGGTTCACATTCCTGAGCACCAGATGGGAAGGCCTGATGGACTGGAGCCAACGAAATGCCCCAATAGGAAGACTAGTAATAAGTGCTCCCTCATCTACTATGGTGTCTCCTGTATGGCCACTACCAGACAGAGGTGACACTCTGAAGAATTCATAATTCTGCAGGAAACTCAAAACTTTCCTGCAAACAGGCACCCCTGTAATGGTCCAATCTGCATCTTTGAATCTTCGAAGAAAATCATCTCCCGCCAAAGAGTCTGCCATCAACCCGACAATCATTAATCTGGGACAATGCCTCACTAGCCATCCCATCAGATAATGAAAGGGAAACTCAGTCCTAACAAATCCTTTCTGCCATCGGGTGTCACCGTATTCACAACGAAGTATCGCAAGCCCCGTTGGATGGCACAGACCATCACAGGAAGCAGTACAAGCTGGCATCCAAAGGCTAGCTTTACAGCTAGAAGTATCATACCCCGGCTTATTCATTCAATAGACCCTGAACCACCAGGGACTACACAATCACGAAGCCATGTCATCAGGAAAGCGGCTAGTACCGCCTTTTCTGACAGCTTGAACTCGGCCTGCCTGAAGAAATGATAAACCGGGAAGTTCTCCTCGGGATCATTACATTTTTCGGTGTCTATAGCCCCGTGATCTGCCATCAACTGCTCTATCTCAGATTTTGTCGAGGGCTTACGAGTCGAGAAAGAGACTAGGCCGTCTCCTTCTTCTCTGATGAAGATGTAGTTGGTGCAGTCCCTCGTATGGGGAAGGGACCCCTCAGTCTTTCCCTTCTTTGTGACCTGGTGACAGATAAAGAGGTAACAGAGTAACTCTTTGTACACCTCCAGCATCTCGGAGTTCTCCCTCTCCAAATCCAGGAGCTCCTCATCACAGGGGACATATTCTTTGTATGGCTCAGTGCCCCAGGAAAGTTTTGATATCGCCTGCATCTCGTGAAGAGCCAGACCCATCTCCCAACTCGGAGTAAAGAAGGTACCCATGTAATAGTTTTAAAACTCCACCAATGAGATAAACATAGGCCAGTTAACCTTAATGCCATATTGAGTGGCTCTAACGGCATAAAAAAGGTTGACAGTTTTTAGGGTGGCCTCGTAAGTCGAAAGCACCCATCCAGAAAGGTTGCTCCAGAACGGGACAGGGGACCTCCAACCTTCAATCCGCAGCTTCCCTCCCGGATACGACTCCTTCTTTGACAGCATCAGATTGGAAAGAGTCTTAGCAACGTAAGGGTAAAGATCAATCGGGACATCGTTTATTATGGCCCCAGGATGCAGCCCCTTCGTGGAGTAGGACATGGAGACCTTGACACACTTGAAAGTGTCCTTCTTTTGGTCACCAGCGTTGAATTAGATCATGTCAGAAATGACCCCATACAGTTCAGGGGTCAGGTCCCATTTCATCTGCCTCTGTACAGCCAAATCAGTAAACGCTGACAGAGGGTATTGGCGCTTCATCGATGGCAACCATATCCTTTGGTTATTTAACCAAACTACTAGAGGGTCTTCTAGATATATCGTCTCGTCGTCCTCAAATCCTAGGCTGTCACCAAACGGGAAGTACGACCTCTTAAAGCTCTGTGCCCCTCCGAGTGTGAACTTCTCATCATTTATCATCTGCTTCAAGAATATTTTGTCATGTTCAAGCATAGCAATCACCCCCACCGAAGGCTGGTCATGGCTGATCTTTACCTGAGCTTTTGTGACCATTGCGGTGACAAGACTTGAATCCAGAGCATGGCGAGCAGAGCCAAGAGGAATCCCACCAAGAGCCGGGACAACCATGTCAACTATGAAGACATAAGGAAAAGTCAGACTTAGAATCTACAGAAAAAAAAGCTAAGTACTGAAAAATTCTATGCGTCCTGATGTTATGCGTCTAAAGGGCCTGTGGGTGCATAAGCACAAAATTCTGCGTAGGCGCATAAGCACACGTTCTATGCGCCTGCACAAAGGCAATCTTTTGCAGATTATACACCTACTATCTGCTGATACAGACTACGCATAGAGAAGGGATCTTTTCAAATTCCGTTCCAAAATGAGCATATCGCTTCATATTTTCAAGAAAGATCTCAACAGCCACATTTCGACAGCCTGGCAGTTATGCGCCCAAAGGGGTTATTTCTATCATGCACCCATGAAGTATGGAGATAGTTTTGCCCATGCTTCTTTCAAAGTATTCTGACACTCGTTTGAGTCTCAAAAACTTTGAAGGGGGTCTTGTAGAAGTATAAAAAATACAAGACTACGTATCCCACATGAAGAAGACAAAAGAAGCTATGCACCCACATAGTCAAAGAGGGGGCTATGCACCTAAATGGTCAAAGAGGAAGGTATGTGCCCACAGGATCAATGAGAAGCTATGCGCACACATGATCAAAGAGGGTCTATGTGCCCACATTATTTTTGTGTAGATAAAATATGCACCCAAGTGTGGACGCATAAACTTACTCCCACACTATGCGCCCAAGACAGCAGATCCCTATGACTCAGTCAAACTCCACGATCAATCGTGCATCGAAGCATGCAGCCACGTCAGTCTCCACGAGCAATCTTGCACAGAATCATGCGGCCACGTCAACTCCACGTCAACCTCACGATCTACCCATGATCATCCAGTATCCATGCACCTACACCCTATGCGCCCAAAGGAGTGTTATGCGTCCACTGTGAAATCAGTGTATTTTCCACCTGTGGGTGCATAACAGTCGTTTTCAGTACCAAAATGACTATAAATAGAGGGCGTCCCCCTCTACAAAGACAGACATAACGGAGAGCATTTTAAGAGCCAAATTGCTGCCCTTCTTGCCAGTGAGCCGAGAGTTAGTAATTTATTTAGGTTTTCTCCCACTTTTGTAATCGGAGTGTCAACGGAGTAAAGGAGCAACTGCCGCTCGATCTCCATCTTCCTATTCTCCAAAATTCTTTTTGTACTCGGGGATCCTCAGCACAGGATCTCTCAGGCATATTCGATTTATGGTACCTTGTGCCAATAAGAAAAGACAACATTTCTTCTTCTTTTTAATGTGTGTCCACAATGCTGACACGATACCCTGTTTAGTGTGTCACACTCAGATGTTTGTGAGTATGTGACATTTTGGAGAGGAGGGGACTGTCAAAAAATAGTTTTATGTGGCAAACCCATTGTGAGAACACATGAGTAGTTATGGGCTAATTTGCATCCTAGTGAGTGAGTGTTAGAGTGAGGTATCCTATGAGTGGACTTGAGTGTCTAGGAGGTGAGTATCCTATGATAGGTTAGAACATGAGGTATCCTAAGAAGTATATACTATATAGAGTATCCTACTACCTAGAGTGTATATATAGAGTATCGTAGAACCTAGAGTGTATAGAGTATCCTACTACCTATAGAGTATCCTCTAGAGTGTATAGAGTATCATAAGATATTGGGGATTACCTACTCTGAGAACCTTGCTAAGAAGTATCCTAGTACCTACAGTGTATAGAGTATCCTAGAAGTGTAGGTATGATTGGTACAGTATTTTGAGCCCTTCTATAGAAATTAAATTTACTTATGCCAAGCCTTTTGGGCCTATTAGAGTTATAGATTTTTTTCAAAAATCTAGTATAACGTTGATTGCCTAAAAATGCTTGCATAAGTAAGAGTGTATAGAGTGAGTATACTAGTAGTCTATCGTAGTATCCTAGAGTGTATAGAGTGAGCTTTCCTACTTCCTTTCTTCTCATTTAGGTCATTGAGCCGACTATTCCGCATCATAGGATATCTTCCTCAACCTCACCCTAGAGAAGTGTGGAAATATTAATATTAACTAAGGTTCACAGTATCGGTTTCGGTATCAGTATCGTTATCGGTATCATTTACGGTTGATATCATGAATCTCATAGCTTTCGCTAGCAGAGCACAATGTAGAGCCAAACGTAAAGCAGAGCTTCATATTCAAAATATTAGAAGTAAAAAGTTTTCGATTGGTGGTGCGACGAGAAAGGATTCTGACTCGTCCCACCACCAATCGAAATTTTTTTACTTCTAATATTTTGAATGTGAAGCTCTGCTTCACGTTTGTCTCTACATTGTGCTCTGCTAGCAGAAGCTATGAGATTCAGGATATCAACCATAAATGATACCAAATTTGATACAGATACTGTAAACCTTGGTTAACATTAATATTTCCACACTTTTCTAGGCTGAGGTTGAACAAGGTATCATATGATGCTGAATAGGATACTGAGAGAGGCGAATGAGAAGCAGTAAAGTAGAGGGGGGTCAGAGAGGGGACCTTCTTGTTGAACATGTGACGACACTCATTTGATACTCATGTGTCTATATGTATCAATTTGGAATATACTTAAATAATGTGTATCTACCTTTGCATAATTATTGTCAAATGGATATGAATTACTATCTACGGCATCGTTCGTGGATGTATAATCGTCATCCTGATGACATGTGCGGTGTGCGTGATGAATTTATATATGGGGTAGAGCAATTCCTGCAGTTTACCAAGGCGTTCCCTCGGTACATGGATCGTACCAAAATTAAGTATCCATGTGTGAGATGTCGTAGCATGAAATATTATCAAGAAGTGGATGTGACATATCATTTGTACTTGAGAGATTTTATGTCGAATTACTATCAGTGGACGTCACACGGAGAACTTGTGCCTTTAGTATCGGAGCTGGAGCTAATTTCCATGACCACGCTGGTTATGACGAAGGGTGGGTGAACATAGTTTTTGACGCTGCGGGGCCTAGTTTCGATCCAGACAATTATGATGCGGCAAAGGAGGCACCGAATGCCGATGCTGTGAAGTTCATGGAGTTGTTGGAGAATGCAAGGACTCTTTTGTATCCTGGTTGTGAGGATCATTCACCGTTGGAGGTGGTTATAAGACTGCTGAGCATCAAGTCCGATTTTAACATGTCTCAAGAATGCTACAACCGAATTATCGAGTTGATTATAGAGATCTTGCCGGAAGGTGCAAAGTTACCTGCAGACTTCTACCAGTCTAAGAGGATGGTGTGATCTCTCTGGATAGGATACGAAAAAATTGATGTATGTCGCAATGGGTGCATGTTGTACTACAAAGACGATAAGGATGAAGACGTGTGCAGATTTTGTGGTGCTGATCGCTACAAGGCAACAAGTTCAAGTAGGACTCCCGGTGCAAGTAAGCCTGCCGATTCGATGCACTAGTTGCCGTTGACTCTGCGGTTGCAGAGGTTGTTTATGGTGAATGAGACTACAAAAAATATGAGCTGGCACAGACGGGAACAGATCGAAGGAGTATTGGATCACCCATCTGATGGAGAAGCATGGAAGAACTTTGATTGAGAGTATCCAGATTTTGCTTCGGATTCACGTAATGTCAGATTGGGTCTCTCCTCCGACGGTTCTACCGCCTTGGATGTGCATGAAGACTCCGTACATGTTTCTTACTGTTATTATCCCTGGTCCGAACAATCCGAAGAGAAATATCGATGTGTATTTACAGCCATTGATAGATGAGTTAAATCAGCTGTGGAAAGTAGGTGCCAACACCTACGATGTTTCTAGAAAGTAGAATTTTTAGATGAGGTCCGCACTGATGTGGACCATCAACTACTTTCCGGCCTATGGAATATTATATGGATGGAGCACTCATGGTCGTCTCTCATGTCCGTATTGCATGAACCGCACGAAGGTTTTCCGTTTAAAATACGGAGAAAAATTATGCTTCTTCGATTGTCATCGACAGTTCTTGTCAAAGGACCATCCATTCCGGAGGAACAGAAATGCATTTCGTGCCGGCGTTGTGGAGAAGGCCAATCCACCGCCAAGGTGGACCAGAGGCACAACATGAGAGGAGGTCAAGGATTTTCTAAGAACTATCGAAGAGCCTACAAAGGGATACAAGTGTGATAAATTTGGCCGCACTCATAATTAGACAAAAAGTAGTATATTCTGGGGCCTGCCTTATTGGAGCACCAATCTGATCAGACATAACCCTGATGTCATGCATATCGAGAAGAATATGTTTGACAACATGATCAATACTGTGATGGACGTAAAGGGAAAGACGAAAGACAATCCCAAAGCCAGGTTGGAATTGGAAGATATATGCAGACGTCCTACGTTGAATTTGATAAAGGAAGGCAATAAGAAGTATAAGCAGCCTAACACAATTTTCTCACTAGACATGGAGGATAAAGTGAGACTTTGTAGGTGGATTTAGGACCTAAAATTTTCTGACGATTACGTGTCGAATTTAAGGAGATGCGTCGACCCGAAGGAGCACAAACTGACGGGTATGAAGAGCCATGACTGTCATGTATAGAGAGGTTAATTTCGATCGTATTTTGGGAATTATTACCGTCGGTCGTGTGGGATCCGTTGACAGAGTTAAGCATATTCTTCAGAGATCTTTGTTCTACTAAGTTGCTTGTCGATCTTCTATAAAAGCAGGAGAAGGACATTACAGTAACGCTGTGCAAGCTTGAAAGAGTGTTCCCTCCTGGGTTCTTCGACTCCATGGAGCATTTGCTAATTTATCTATTCTACGAGGCACGTGTTCGTGGGCCTGTCGGTTATCGGTGGATGTACCCGTTTGAGCGGCATTTGAACCACCTAAAGAGAAAGGTGAAAAACAAGGCTCGGGTTGAGGGTTCTATTTGTGAAGCCTATGTTCTCGAGGAGATTACAAACTTTTGTTCGATGTATTTCAAGCCACATGTTGCTACTAATAGAACAAGAGCTCCTAGAAACGACGATAGATATCTTGAATCTAATGATGCAATACTAAAAGTCTTCAATGCTTTCGAAAAACCTTCCGAGAAAATGAAGAAAAGATATCTGAATGACGAGGAACTAAGGTCTACTCAGTTATATATATTGCTCAACTGCGTCGAGGATAAAGTGGAGAAGTTCGAGGGGAAAGTAATTAATGCGTCCACATTTACGTCATCTATGCTTGTAATAGTATCCAATATTATTATTACACTAATTGTATATGTGTTGTTATTTTTAGCATATTTAATGATGAGGTGAGGTCGAGTAGACAGTACATAACGAATGAAGAACTGGAATAGGAAATGAGATACCATTTTCCTTCATGGTTGAGTGTATATGTAATATGATGCAGTAATTACTTCTCGTATATGCACTTTACACAGTAATTAACGGAACGCTGAATTTAATTTCTTATCTTGTGATATTTAGGTCGATCGTTCGGACGCAATACTAGAGAATGAGTCTATTAGAACTCTAGCCAAGGGGCCTATTTATTCCATCAAAATATGGCCAAGCTATTGTGTGAATGGGTTTAGGTTCAAGTCAACAAATGCTCCGACCAGTGAGAACTTTCTAGATCTTGATTCAACCAAAAATAGTTGTTTTTGTATCCGATCTACAAACTACAAAGATGTGGATCCTGGCAATAATTTCTATGGAGTCTTACGGAAGATTGTGGAGTTGACATATAACTACGGCATAGAGCCGGCTAAGATCGTGTTGTTCAGGTGTGATTGATTCGATCCGATCCAAGATCAAGGTTAGAAAATTTATAAGCATGGCCTTGTAGATATTAACTACCACCGTCGATATCAAGGATACGAACCATTTGTTCTAGCAAGTCAGGCTCAACTAGTTTACTTCACTACTTATCCTAGACGGAAAACAACTAGCTTGGACTGATAGGCAATATGTAAGACTAAAACCAGAAATACCTATTATTTTGACGAAATAGCTTATCAGGAGGACGAGCTCCCTCTCGTAACAAATACAGTTGACGTGGACACAATGGAAGTTCTATATTATATGTCTAATCGTGTAGAAGAGGTAGAAGTATCCGAAGAAGAAAACGAAGTAACTGAAAGCGAAGATGAGGAGGAAGAGGAAGATGAGGATGCGGAGGACGAAGAAGATGAATTTTCAGAAGATGATTGAAAGTAAAATAAAATGTAAAATATATTTAACCACTAATTAATCTCCATACAATAATAAATCTTCCATACTACACGTCTAATACTGTCATTTTGTTTAATTCAGGTTTGCCATCGAAAATGCGACAAGGTTTTTTTGATTAAAACTTTGGTATTTTAATTACAAACAGAATAGTATACAGTGTAGGACTTAGACGTAGTCCTATGAGTACACTTTTGTTTTTATTAGGAAACTATGTCGATGGAGCGAGTGATAATGCGTTGACTCCGTTGATGATCTGACGATGATCTTGAACTCTCCGAAGGTCTGGGTTGCTCTGGATGTCGGAGCGTTGCGAGGAGAAGCGGACGTTAAGTGTCTCTTCTGGCCTCTGTCTGTGGATGTGCTTTTCTCTGTGTGTATATGTCCATCCTTGTCTGTATGTATGGTGTAAAGGAGTGATACTTCTATTTATAGATAGCAGGCGGGCTGCTCATGCGCGCATATATCGGATGCGCCTGGACGTAGGAACGCCACGTGGCTGATATTGACGGGGGCACATGGTTGATGCACCATGGATTGAAGCTAAATCTGTTGGACTGCTGCACTGGGCTGCGATAGAGTTGACACGTGGTAGTCACGAAGATTTGGTTGTTGCTGAGATCTTGGGTGGTTAGCACCCATTCTTTGAATAGAACTGATTCAAGGGATGCGTGACGTATGCCTGTGGCTCAGAGATCTCGATTTTGGAGGAGAATGATCTGTCGGGGTGCGCCTAAGATCGGGCGCATGGAGGCGACTTAGTCTATGAGTTTTAGGCATCATAGACGAGTCTGGACGCATGGCTTCTGAGGTGCATACAGAGCTTTGCATCAGGGTACGCCTAGGGTCAGGCACAGAGGAGGCGATTTGGTCTCATGACCTTTAGGAGCCACGAGCAAGTCCAGGCACATGGCTTTCAAGGTGCATGCATAGCCTTGTCTTCTGTTGCTTGGGATCAGAAGCAAGCCGGGGGCGCATGACCACGGGGGCGCATGTCGTCTTCTGGGTACATGGCCACGAGGAGCATATGACTGATCAGTCTGCCACATTGCCGACCACAGGTGTAATGATGGTGCTGACATCAGTGGCGCTTTGTTTTTTGCACAGCTGATTAGACTACTCTTGGAATGCATTGCCGTCTTTGTCTTTCAGTATTAAATGTTTGATGGAGAGGGTTGCATTGGTTAGTACCAATCTGGGTGCATAGCTATGGCCTGCTAGGCACATCCATGGGGAGTGTATGATATCGACGGCACATCTGCCAATGTGTCGCATCCTCTTTGGCCCGCCTATTGGGTTCTTCGAGGCGTTAATGGTTGCCTTGACTTAGCCGAATACGAGACGACGGATGCATTTGCTATTTAATGCAAATTTATTGTATGGAATTTGGAACATTGGCTATTTGGCACTTGGGTGTAGGCTGCCCGTGTTTATAAATAGCCGTATGAGGAAAATATTTGCTTTTATTCTTCATTTCGATATAAAGATGAACTTGGCCGGAGCTCCGCCTTGGCGAACTGCCGAACTCGAGCTCTTCCCGAGGGTGAAGTTGTACTGCCCCAGTCTTCTCATCACTCTGAGCTTCCGTAATAGTGTCTGTTGCATCCAAACATAGGGGTCATCGAGTCCCGACACAGGCCGATGGTGCCTGTTGCATCAAAAGATCAGGTTGGCCGCGCTCTGTCTTTTGTTATGCTGGCAGAGCCATAGGAAGCCGAGTGTGCCTGTTGCTTCCGAAGACCGGTACATCGTGCTGTGATCTTTGTCGAGCTAGGAGAGCTCCTCCTTCTGCTATACAAGGGCTGACTGGTGTTGATGAGAGAGTGTGATTCGCTCTGACTATGCACGGAGATGCGCATACGTTGAGATGCTGGAATGATGCGCTTGGATGAGACATCAGTATTGTGCGCCTGACAGATGATGCGCCTGGCAGGGGGCACATGGCAGTTGCTGCACCTAGCTGTAGCTTTTGGATCTTTCTTTTTGTAGAAGTTCTCAGTTGTAAAGTCTTTCTTTAGACATGTAATAAACTTTCATATGAAATAAAAGTTACTTTTGAATGTTTTTAAATTTGTACTTTTCTTTGTTGTGCCAAATATCTGTTTGAGCTTCCTGGCGCATTTGAGTTGGTCGCATGGTTGGGTTGAGCGCATAGGAATTCTGGCCTAAAGATGTGCATGAAATTTCATGCTTCAACAAGACCCCCTTCAAAATTTTCAAAACTTTCTGGGTAACTTTTAGAATACTTTTAATAAGAGGCATGGGGATTAACGACTCTGGGCGCATGCTCTTCGCTTAGGCGCATGGCTCTTTTTGGCATATAGTAGTTCTGTGCGTCGCTATGGGGAATGCTTGTTGTTTAGGCATATACTGCTAGGGCACATGCTTCTTCTGTAGAGATAGCGTCTCGACCTTAGAAAATATTAATGATGATCTTTTGAAGATAAGCAGTCGTCGATTTCTCGAGACCCAAAGCGAATGATTACTGATGTCATGCCTTATCGGTTTACGTACGAGGCCAAGCCTATAAATAGGCGGCTTGTGAGGAGAGAGAGAGTCTTCTACTTTTCTGTAAAAGTTTTCTTCTTCCTCAGAACTCTTTGCTTCCTTCTTTTCTTTGTGAGAGAGATGGCTCCCAAGACTCCCCGAGGCGGTGCTGCTAGCCGAGAAAGGGGCCGAGGCAAGGAACCCTTGAAGGTCGACACGGAGGAAGTCCCTGTCGTCAGGGCGACCCATGTAGACGTTTTCCCAAAAGTGCTCAGTGGGTATTCTCTTGTCTTGGTCTTTTTTGAAGTGATGTTGCGGTGTCCAAACTGTAGATGAGCCGCCTTATATAGATGTGCTTAGGCTGACGTGCATGGACTTTTGTCCTGATGATGCGCTGAAGCCCTTTCAGTTGACGCGCATGGACTTAAGTCCTGATGATGTGCCGAAGCTTCCCTTCAATTGCACCCGAACTTTTGATCCTTTGTTGGGATTCCCTCTATACGCATGGGTTTCAGCCCAGTTGGTGCGCCAGAGTGCCTGATGGCTTCGTTTGACTTGTTTTGAGCTTCTAAGTGTTTTTGCTAACTTCTCTTTGACTCTGTTGCCGTATCCATGACGAAGGCGGAAGCTTTCGTGAAGGAAGAGATACCGGCTCCTCTCGTCAAACAAGAGGCGGTGACCATTAAGGAGGAGGCGTCACCAAAGGTCGAGGTCAAGGAAGAACCGATGACCATCAAGGAAGAGATTGCTCCCAAGGTTGAAGTTAAAGAGGAGCCACCGTCAGAGAGTAGCAGTATCGGGACTGACCCACCTGTCCCTGCAGAAGACCTCAACCAGATTGAGCCTTCGTATGCAAAGTGGCTGAGGAAATGGTATATGCCTCAACGCAACTATGATCCTTGGCTGTGAGGATTCATCTGTAGGACGAAGTTGTAAAGTATAATACTCTAGAGGGGGTGAATAGAGTAGGCAGCGAAATATTGCTAGTTAAAACTTGTTAGCAGTTAGATCACAAAAATAATAATAATCATAAAGTAATTATAACTCTAAAGAAAAGAGTGATCAGAAGGCAAACGTGTAACGCCCCAGTCCCAAAATACGTAGGACTAGGAACGTAGACATGCCAGCCGTATAATAAAATATCCGTAAGCTGTAAAATGCAGTAGAACCATAGCTATCTCATCCACATAAAAATAAATGAATAAAAGATATCATATAATGAGAATAAATTGTTCTGTTACAATATGGAGACAAATCCACTACCAACAAAATGAGGAAAAACACATAAAAAATGAAATGTATTTGGCGAGCGAAGCGAAGACGATCCAAGTGCAATCATCCTCGAAGAAATAGAGAGGATCACGGCTAGAGCTAGAATAACTGCGAAAGACAAAAGCACACACCTGGAGAGATAACCAGGTCCTCAGAAGGACGTAACAAGACACATAATATCATGCCATATAAACTGGATAAATATTGCTCAAATAAATAAGTCAATTGAATTATAACATGGTCCAATACACACCTATTGAACTAGCTTACCATCCCCCCCAACCAAACAAGGACAAGAGATGGTAAATTAATTCACGATGACGTATCTTTCCATGCTATAAATCCAACATGGTATCCGGACCCCAACAAGGTTCAATACCTTCTCATCGAAGTAGTAAGTCACACTTACAACCAAACAAGGACAAGATGTGACGAACTAATCCGCGACAAGTTATTGTTCCAAGCTACGGTCAGATACAAGTACCCAAACCAAAAGTACTCATACCTAACGGATAAGGTAGCCTAACCGTTCTAAGTGAAGTCAAGTCAAAAAAATACCAATGCAGTACCTCAGTAGCGAGTCACAACACCATATACTATTCCTCAGTATCGAGCGAGTCTATAGCATATAGTCTACCTATCGTTCCTTAGTAGCAAGCGAGTCTATGATAGATAGGGTGGTAGTCAACTTCCAATCATGTTTTCCCCGTCCAATGCCAACTCATAACTGCTAAGTCTTCTACCATGCAATTCTATTAGCAGTTATTTTCTAACGCACGACTTATACGTACTGGTGGCCAGCCAATCACGAATGTCCGAGTCCTATATGTGACTCATAATAACGTGGTATAAATGTGTCAAGGCCTATGAATGCAACACAGAAAGGTGGTCCCTTAACTCTAAGTTTAATGTATAAGAAAAAAATATACATAGCAGGAAATATAACTGTACAGTAAGTTCTAACAGATAATGCCATATTTCAGAGTTTATTTTGCATAAAGAAAATAATGAATAATGCATGAGATATGAGCTAAAATAAATAAACATCAAATGGCAAGGTGTCTTACCTGAGGGTGGTGCGAGATGTAGCAAAATCCAACAGTCCGAATCGTCAACACGGAAGTCAAAATCCACAAGGAGCTCCGGATGATGAAACAAATATCACGAACAAGTTTGGAATAAAAGATATGCCAAGGAAACGCCTGTCCAAAAGTTAAATTCTAGAACAGGGGCAAAATCGTAATTTCGGATCAAAACGATGTCCGCCGTTGGACCCGCTTTGCACCGAAATGCGTGCCAAAGTCTATGGTCCCTAAAGTCGTCAAACTACATGTCTACGTATTTAGTTTGAGGAGGGGAACTCAACGGTATGTCCAGTTTTGGTTTTCGATGAGCCGTGTACAAGATCGCCCGTTTGAGTGGGTCCCGGGCCCGCCAAAAAGGGTTCCGATTCGACCTTCTCAAAATCTAACCAAACTTGGCACATAGGACCAGAATTTTGATCCGAACCTGTTGGCGCAAGTTTTGTCTCGAATCGACGACTGTACACGAAGTTAGGGCAAAGTTTACAAATTGGCGATATATGGGTATCTCGACGGATATGGACTGATTTCGTCGCGCACACACGACGAAACTGAGTTCCGTCAGTTCCCACACGTCGACAACATCCATAAGCGCCTTTTGATGCGTATAGTGCACGACCATGTCGCCCATTTTGATGGAACGCACGGCGTATCGAAAGGATTTTAAAGTTTCAGAACAGTTTTAAAAATGATTTCGATTTTTCTCAGTTTTGGAAAAAAAATTCTCGACCTATACTCGACGAAAGATTAAACTACAAAAAGCATTTTGAAGTGGTATAAGTGGTCTACTTTACTGTTCAAATTTTTTGAAAGTTTTCTACAAGGTTGATCAGGATGTGACTCCCAACATGGGTGGTTGATTTGATTCTCTATTCCGAATTCTGACAGTTTTTCGGAATGTTTGCATCGATTTTTAAAACAATCTAATGCACTAGAAATTAACCTAATTAAAGGGGATAGAAGGGGGTTATATTGGCTGTACATAGGATTCGATGGATCGATATTTGATCGCGTATAGCTAGAGAAAAACTGCGCCGAACATGCGTACCTGATGTTGTCTGTCGGAACAGAGCCACCTCTGTTCGTGGTCCTTTCCGGCGATCACCGGCGATGGCGGCGGCCCCGAGCGTGTGCGTGTGTCTCGTGGGGCACGCAAGAGGTTGTCGGGCTAGGGGGTGGCCTATCACGCGATCACGAGAGGGTTTACGCGAATAATTTCTTCGGAAAGGTTGGTTTCTATACCATGGTTTGAATGCAGATTTAAATCTATATTTATTTCGATTTAAACTGAAGATTGGATAAATCTAAAGAGAATTGGAAAAAGGATTGGATAGAAACAACTTTTTGAAAGATTTGGTGAAGATTTTGATTCACCAAAGTCTTCCTGTGGTTCGCGGAAAGAAAGAATTGGTGTCGAGTTTATTTTTAAGAGTACAGTTGCTGAACACAGCGTGTCATCTTTCCTTCTCTATTTTTTTTATTCGTTGAGTACAAGGGGGGGTCGGGTTCCATTCTAAAAAGGGGGTGAAGCTCGGGTTCCATTCTGAAAAGGGATGAAGGAACAGTGCGTGGCACTGTTCCAAGTTCTTTTTTTTTACTATATTCATATATATATATATATATATATATATATATATATATATATATATATATATATATATATAAATACACCTACATACATACATTAGATAATAATTAAAAAAACAAAATTTTCTTAAAACATTTAAATAAACAGAATATATATATATATTTTTCCCAAAACCTTATTTTGATAACATATGATTTATTTATAAATGCCATTGTAAAATTACAAATTATCTATATACCAATAATATCCCAAAATAAAGTCCCAAAAATTCTAACACTTCTTAAAATACAAATCTAAAATGTCTAAGCCTAATTTATATTTATATGGTAGAAAAAAATAATCTTAGTATATATGATTACGTAAAACTTATTTTGTTACAAAACCTTTTTCTTTTTATACATAATATGTTGCCACATATTATCCCAATTATTTGGGAAAAGAAAATTATTATACATTTATAAATCTCAATAAAATAAAACAAAAATTTTAGGGGGGTTTACATCCTATCCAACTTACAAGAATTTCGTCCTCGAAATTTAAGAATAATAGGGTGGATGGAGTTGAGGGGTAGAAGGAGTAGTTTAAGGCGAGGATATAGCCACATGACCAAAGTGATACCTTTGATCCATTTCTCAAGTACAGTGCATTGTCTCTCTAAGACAAGAACAATAAAGGGGTTCAAGATGATGCTATTGAGTACGAATGAGTAGTTCATAGGCGACAAAAAATAATTCAAAAAAGAATTGCCAAAACTGTCGCGGATGAGACTCTAGGGCAAGTTTAACTATGTCTCTATCCACGTAGGATAATATCGGTACAGCGAACAAAAGTACAATAGGTTGATCAGACCATCATGCACCGGTTCTGAATAGACAATATGTTAGTGAGTGCACCCAATAACACATATGTCATGAACAAGCTCGATAAAAGAATAAGCTTACAAAACTAAGACTAAATTAGCAGTATAAGATAGTCAATATATACCGGAGGTAATGATGAAGGAAATTTAAATAGTCCAAGATCTTTTAAAATCAAGTCTTGTCCGAAGTGTGGGCCTATATACAGTTGGCTTGGTTGTCTAGCAAATTTAGTGTCCTCTGAATTTATAGTCTGAGTAAACTTATCAACATGATTCATACTGACAAAGGATTTGTTAGGTTGTGAGATATTCTACCCAACTTACAAGAGTTCAACTAATAGTGTGATGGGACAACGGGTCAAGCAATCAAGATAATGCACCAAGTAAAGCATTTAAGGAATTTAATAGAACATATTCACATATCGGGTCAAAGGAATTGAGTTAAGGTTGGATCTCTAATTGAAGTCAAAAAGTATTTTGGTATCATGGTAGAGGTTATAGTTTAGTCATTTTGACCAGAAAGTCATATAAAAAAATAGAGTACAAGGAGACGTATTTTAGTGGGACATGATATACCTAGATGATGGTGAGCTCGTCTAGATCTCGTATATGAAATTTGTTTGAAGGTAACAGCTGGTCTCGTGCTTCGAATAGCAAGGTCACGATCGAGGACACCAAATAATCTAAATAGAAAGTGGGTGTTCATGAGGCACTCATTTATTATCTAGTGGAAACCAATTTATCCTAATCAATTGGTAAAAGAAGTCTAGAGGGCATTCAATCTATAGTCTCCAGAAATTCCTCTCTTAAAATTAAAACCAGGGCATGATTTTATAATAGATAAAGTTAGAAATATTCCAAGTCGTGGCATCATGCCTTGACTTGATATCAAAGGGTAACAGATAACATGATGCGGTGGATATGAATCAAGGACGAAGTGATTTCGAATAGATGGAAGGATATTGTGTATGTCATCCTTGTGTTCCCATGGGAATTCTTCTGGCATGAAACACTATAATGACATACAAACCGAGGACATGGGCCATTTCACATATATAAGGTCCACAAAAGGTATCTAACTCTAAGGCATGTCTTGAAAATCCTTTTTGACCAAATCCTTAATCGTTTATTCTACGCAAGTCTGGCTATGATACGGTTTATGGGTTTACTAAAGATGTTTATAGGTAGTACCCTGCAGTGCAATTGCTAACTCTTAATCCCAATGTGTTTAGGAAGAACGAGATAACTATTCTATGCATGGATATGACACAAATGAAGGTGAATTAATAATGTATTAACTAGAATAATACCTGTGGTATCTGTCAACTCAGGAAGGGTGTGTAGCACAGTCCTGGTGAATGCTTGTCCTTGCCTCGGATTATTCATCTCTTCGCTAGCAGGCCTATACTCTAGTGTCTGACCCACCAAGGCTGGTCTCTCCTGATATTCTTCTAAGAAAAGTGGTTGTGGTGTACCTGGCCCGAGAGTTATTGGCCCTTGTAACTGTTGCTGTGATGGTGCTGGAGCTAAACTGGGTGTGGCATGTCGGTTGGGACAATATCGAAGTTTATGCTCATTGGAACCGCAATTGAAGCAACACTTTAGTCGCCGACGACAGTCCTTCTGCTGGTGCCCTCTCCTTCCACAAAACTGGCAGGTTATTGTACTTGGAACTTGGTAGGACACGACTTGATGTTGATATTGTGCAGTAAGTCGTCGTTCGGGGCCTCCTGAACCAAGTTGAACTGGAAAGTCTATCGGGGCGTAGTATCTTTAAGTTTGTTGTGCTTCCATGTGAAGGATCTCCTGACTTCTAGCTTCTTCTAATACTGCGGCATGCGAAATTCTGGATTGCACAGTGGTGTGTGTTTTAAGCTCGGGCCTTAATCCATTATGAAACCTTTTTGCCTTTTCCTTCTCCGTTGGCATCAATCCCTCGGCAAATCTGCTCAGTCGGCTAAATTCTGTATCATACTTGTCAACCGACTTGTCGCCTTGTTTGAGGTGGAGGAACTGATCATACAATACATTCTGAGCAGCGGTTGGAAAGTACCTCTCGTTGAAGAGTTTGTAGAACTCTTTCCTTGACTGATTGGTACCCAAGCGCCTCTCCTCCGCTTTCCCCCAATGATGGGCATTGTCCTCGAGTAATAAATCAACTGCGGTCATCCAATCTTCTTTAGGCAACTATGATGCCCTTAACTTCTTCTCGGTGCCGATAAGCCATGAAGAAACTTCTAGTGGGCCTTCGGTACCTTTGAAGGTCTTCGGCATCATTAGGGTGAAATCTGAAATACTGCCTACGTATGAATGGGGCCTTGGTGGAGGTGCTGGTACTTGGGCTGGTGGTGGAGATGGGGGTCTATTAAGTGGGACCATCATGTCTTGTCTCAATAGCTCATTTTGCTGCCACTGAGCCCACAATAAAGTATAAAGGAACCGATTGGTATCATCTCCATCAATCGGGGGCATAGGCATCTGCGGTCCAGCTTGAGGTAGATTCTGATAAAGGGGTGGAGGAGTATACCCTCCCTGGGGTGCAGGGGTCTGCTGAACAGGCTGAACCAACTGGGGTTCAGAGGCTTGGGGATGCTGGTGAGTAGGTAGGGGTCGTCTGGTCTGGCTGAGAAGGCATGGTTGAGGTTGCTATCGGATGCTGTGAGTGAATTTGCTCCTCTTGGGCTGCCGAGTTTCCTGGTGTGATGGCAAGTGGTGCAGCGCTACCGTTATGAGGATTCATTTTCTGGCACGAGATATAGAATTTTTGTTAGAACAATTTCAAGCTAGATGCAAGTCAAACAATCAAATGAGAGTTTGAAGAGGAATCAAGGAAGGTATCAAACATGTGGATGAGATGCCTAATTTCTAATCCTATATGCAGGCTCGTATCAGCACAAGTTATGTAGCCGATACGATATGCTCTGACCTGCATGGGCTACCACAAAAATATGTAACGCCCCAATCCCAAAATATGTAAGACTAGGAACGTAGACATGCCAGCCATATAATAAAATATACGTAAGCTGTAAAATGCAGTAGAACCATAGCTATCTCATCCACACAAAAATAAATGAATAAAAGATATCATAAAATGAAAATAAATTGTCCTGATACAATATGTTGGACAGAGACAAATCTACTACCAACAAAATAAAAAAAACACATGAAAAATGAAATGCGTTTGGCGAGCGAAGCGAAGACGATCCAAGTGCAATCATCCTCGAAGAAATAGAGAGGATCACGTCTAGAGCTAGAATACCTACGAAAGACAAGAGCACACACCTGGAGAGATAACCAGGTCCTCAGAGGGACGTAACAAGACACATAATATCATGCCATATAAACTGGATAAATATTGCTCAAATAAATAAGTCAATTGAATTATAATATGGTCCAATACACACCTATTGAACTAGCTTACCATCCCCCCCAACCAAACAAGGACAGGAGATGGTAAATTAATTCATGATGACGTATCTTTCCATGTTATGAATCCAATATGGTATCCGGACCCCAACAAGGTTCAATACCTTCTCATCGAAGTAGTAAGTCACACCTACAACCAAACAAGGACAAGATGTGACGAACTAATCTGCGACAAGTTATTGTTCCAAGCTACGGTCAGATACAAGTACCCAACCCAAAAGTACTCATACCTAACGGATAAGGTAGCCTAACCGTTCTAAGTGAATACAGTTTTAAGAACAGTCATGGTCGCATGACTACCGGATCAAGTCAGAAAAATACCAAAGCAGTACCTCAGTAGCGAGTCACAACACCATATACTATTCCTCAGTATCGAGCGAGTCTATAGCATATAGTCTACCTATCGTTCCTCAGTAGCGAGCGAGTCTACGATAGATACGGTGGTAGTCAACTTTCAATCATGTTTTTCCCGTCCAATGCCAACTCATAACTGCTAAGTCTTCTAGCATGCAATTCTATTAGCAGTTATTTCCTAACGCACGGCTTATACGTACTGGTGGCCAGCCAATCACGCATGTCCGAGTCCTATATGTGACTCACAATAACGTGGTATAAATGTGTCAAGGCCTATAAATGCAACACACAAAGGTGGTCCCTTAACTCTAAGTTTAATGTGTAAGAAAAAAATATACATAGCAGAAATATAACTGTACAGAAAGTTCTAACAGATAATGCCATATTTCACAGTTTATTTTGCATAAAAAAACTAATGAAGAATGCATGAGATATGAGCTAAAATAAATAAACAGCAAATGGCAAGGTGTCTTGCCTGAGGGTGGTGCGAGATGTAGCAAAATCCAACAGTTAGAATCGTCAACACAGAAGTCAAAATCCACAAAGAGCTCCGGATGCTGAAACAAATATCACGAACGAGTTTGGAATAAAAGATATTCCTAGAAACGCATGTCCAAAAGTTAAATTCTGGAACAGGGGCAAAATCGTAATTTCGGGTCAAAACGATGTCCGCCGTTGGACCCGCTTTGCACCGAAACACGTGCCAAAGTCTATGGTCCCTAGAGTCGTCAAACTACATGTCTACGGATTCAGTTTGAGGAGAGAAACTCAATGGTATGTCCAGTTTTGGATTCCGATGAGCCGTGCACAAAATCGCCCGTTTGAGTGGGTCGCGGGTCCGCCAAAAAGTAGGGGTGAGCATCGGTTCGGTTCGGTTCAAACCGAATCGAATATGTGAAAACCGAAATAACCGTAAACCGTATTTTTCAAAACCGAAAACCGAACCGTTTTTATTAAAACCGAACAAAAACCGAACCGAATTAATTCGGTTCGGTTTTCGGTCGGTTCGGTTTCATGGGCCAATGTACATGGCCTTCAAGTTTTTAGCAAAATGGGCCTATTTAAATAACAAAATTTTAAAAAATATATGACATTATTGTATTTATGAATTGTTATATTACATAGAGTGAAAGATATTAATATATATAGATTGAGGGTAGATAGAGAGAGTGCTCAAAGAAGCACCGACATAGAATAGGAGAAGAGAGTGCGCTCAGTTAGGGGTTAATAAACATTAGTATACGTATATTGCGGGTAGTTTGATAAATTACTAAATCTAAATCGGTTTTCGGTTCGGTTCGGTTTTTCGGATGAAGAACCGAAAATCGAACCGTTATTTCAAATTTTCAAATCTTCAAACCGTAAACCGAACCGATAACCAAAAAACCGAACCGTTTGTCATATTTCGGTTTGGTTCGGTTCAGTTTTCGGTTTTCAACCGTTATATGCTCACCCCTACCAAAAAGGGTTCCGATTCGACCTTCTAAAAATCAAACCAAACTTGGCACACAGGATCAGAATTTCGATCCGAACCTTTTGGCGCAAGTTTCGTCTCGAATCGACGACTGTGCACGAAGTTAGGGCAAAGTTTGCAAATTGGCAATACGGGGGTATCTCGACGGATATGGACTGATTTCGTCGCGCACACACGACGAAACTGAGTTCCGTCAGTTCCCACACGTCGACAACATCCATACGCGCCTTTTGATGCGTATAGTGCACGACCACGTCACCCAGTTTGACGGGACGTACGGCGTATCGAAATGATTTCAAAGTTTCAGAACAGTTTTAAAAACGATTTTTCTCAGTTTTAGAAAATAGATTTCTCGACCTATACTCGACGAAAGATTAAACTATAAAATGCGTTTTGAAGTGGTATAAGTAGTCTACTTTACTGTTCAAATTTTTTTGAAAGTTTTCTACAAGGTTGATCAGGATGTGACTCCCAACATAGGTGGTTGATTTGATTCTCTATTCCGAATTCTGACAGTTTTTAGGAATGTTTGCATCGATTTTTACAACAATCTAATGCACTAGAAATTAACCAACTTAAAGGGGATAGAAGGGGGTTATATTGGCTGTACATAGGATTCGATGGATCGATATTTGATTGCGTATAGCCAGAGAAAAACTGCGCCGAACATGCGTACCTGATGTTGTCTGTTGGAACAGAGCTACCTCTGTTCGTGGTCCTCTCCGGCGATCACCGGCGATGGCGGCGGCCCCGAGCGTGTGCAGGCATCTCGTGGGGCACGCAAGAGGTTTTTGGGCTAGGGGGCGGCCTAGCACGCGATCACGAGAGGGTTTACGCGAATAATTTCTTCGAAAAGGTTGGTTTCTATACCATGGTTTGAATGCAGATTTAAATCTATATTTATTTCGATTTAAAATGAAGATTGGATAAATCTAAAGAGAATTGGAAAAAGGATTGGATAGAAACAAATTTTTGAAAGATTTGGTGAAGATTTTGATTCACCAAAGTCTTCCTGTGGTTCGCGGAAAGAAAGAATTGGTGTCGGGTTTTTTTTTTTTTTTAAGAATACAGTTGCTGAACACAGCGTGTCATCTTTCCTTCTCTTTTTTTTATTCGTTGAGTACAAGGGGGGGTCGGGTTCCATTCTAAAAAGGGGGTGAAGCTCGGGTTCCATTCTGAAAAGGGATGAAGGAACAGTGCGTGGCACTGTTCCAAGTTCTTTTTTTTTTACTATATTCATATATATATATATAAATACACCTACATACATACATTAGATAATAATTTAAAAAAACAAAATTTTCTTAAAACATTTAAATAAACAGAATATATATATATTTTTTTTCCAAAATCTTATTTTGATAACATATGATTTATTTATAAATGCCATTGCAAAATTACAAATTATCTATATACCAATAATATCCCAAAATAAAGTCCCAAAAATTCTAACACTTCTTAAAATACAAATCTAAAATGTCTAAGCCTAATTTATATTTATATGGTAGAAAAAAATAATCTTAGTATATATGATTACGCAAAACTTATTTTGTTACAAAACCTTTTTCTTTTTATACATAATATGTTGCCACATATTATCACAATTATTTGGGAAAAGAAAATTATTATACATTTATAAATCTCAATAAAATAAAACAAAATTTTTAGGGGGGTTTACAAAACGCAAACACAGAGATTTATACTGGTTTCCCTCTTCTGAGGACTAGTCCAGTCGGAAGAACTCTAGCTTCCAGTTGAATCCACTATTGGAAAATCCCGCAAGTTTTCATACGAAGTCCTTGCAAACTTCTACAGACGGGAGCTTTGATACGAAGAACTCGACCAACTTCAGTTTTAAAGAGTCTTTCTTCAATCAAGCCTCTGATTACAATATCTCTAAAATCTTCTAGACCGCACCGTACCGGCAAATTGACTAGAGAATTGTAACTGGCCTGGGATTTAAAAATGGAAGCTTTTTGAAAACTCTTTGGGAGAAACGTAAGCTTTAGAAGAGAGAAGATGAAAGTGAATGAGTGATTTGAAATGATCAGAATTTCTCTCTATTTATAGTTTTTTCAAAGACAGAACTCTAACAGAATTCGGGCAGAATTCAGACCGAACTCTTTGTAACAAACCGTAACTAAAGGGAGACCAAGTTCAAAATCCAACATTCACATAACGTTTACCTTGGCCGAACTCTGGCCGAGTGGGGTTTGATCAGGTTTATTTTGTGAAAAATGATTTTGGCTTTTTGAAAATCCTTCAGAAGCTTTTTGTAAAAGCAGATACTTTTCAAAAACATAGGTCATTTTAAAAATGATAGGGCAGTTTTGAAAAACGATTTCGGATAGCCTATTTGCCAGTACGACTTAGTGTACAATGTATTCCTAGACTCAATAAAAATAAAAATTACATTGTGTAAAAAAATACAGTCTTGAGTGGCAAACATACCTTCGGTCTTGAGCAGTGTCCAAAATGTCTTGAGTAAACATTTGAATTGTTCCGTATATCGAGACAGAGTTTGATCAATTATTAAAATTAGGTTTGACCATGACCAATGGGCCAACAACCTCCCCCATTTTGATAATTGACAAACCTTGACCGATATAATATCTTTGGTCTTTATCAACTCAAAATTGTATCGAGATATATAATAAAAAAATTTGTTCATAACTTGTATCAATGAGATGTTAGATCTTATTTCTCCTCCATTGTCACTTAGCAAAATAATTGCAAAGAGAAAGCTCCCCCGCAATATATGCTTAAGTTACAATCAATGAAAAAACACAAAAATATGAATAAAAATATTTATCACAGGTATGGTATTACAGACAACAATAAGATAAGCAGATAATGATTGTCACAGGCATTTTAAATGGAAGCATACTATGATAATGCTATAATCAAAGCTGAACTGAATAAAATGCTAAAGTGAAGCATATAACATATCCATCAAAAAGTCACAAATCATATTCAAATAAGTGTACTGATACTATCTTGGAATGTCGGAGCATTTCCAAGTAAACAAAAGACAAAATCATCAGTATCAAAAAGTATGACAACTCAAAAATCATCCTCATCCTCATCGTCATCAGCTGCAGTGCCAGCATGTCCAGATGGACCAGCTCCAGATGTGCCAGCTCCAGAGGTGTGTGGAGTAGCACCAGAAGTACGATACCAATCGTAAGCGTTCCCTGGCTAGAACAGAGAGTGGACCGTCTCATCATCAATGCGGTAACCAGATACAGAAGGGTCTCTAGGAAGAGAGCTAGCAGAGTAACCCGTATGAGCAAATCATAGATCAGAAAATGAGTTGGCAATAGCCTGGAACTGAGTCACGTCTTGGAACTCATGTTCCCTGGAAGTGTCAACAAAGAACGTCTGCAGATCCGATAGGTGCTGATGAATACCCTCAAAAGTTATAGGGTAAGACTGAGGAGGAATAAGTGCAGTAGGAGCAGGTGCAGTAGGAACATGTACAGGAGGTGGAGGAGCAGTGGCAATGCTGCGACGAGAAAGCTTGTGAAACTTGGGCTCAGGGTCCAGAGCACAAGTGGATAAGTCTATGTCAAAATACTGAAAAATACGTGGGATAAGAATCGCATAAGAAAGGTTGCGGTCTCTTCCGCGACATCTACCCATCATCTGAATGATAGTCATAGGGGCAGAAAAAGGAATCCTCTTAAGAATATGATAAAGGGAAGAGAGTTCTAGTGCAGTGATATCATCTTTTGAAGTGGATTTGGGAAGTAGAGTGGAATAGATGATGCGATGTAACTCTTAGTTAAACAAGTTCAAGTTATTGCCTTGAACTTTCCAGGACGAGCACGTGCGGGCGCACAAAGCTTATTCTTAAAACTAACAAGAGTCATGCCCTCGAGAAAATCGAGCTCAGTGATGTCATCGACCGGGGCACCTTCGTTTGGAAGACCAAGGATTTTCGCTAGCAATGCATCATTGAACTCGATATCGATCCCGCCAACACGAGTTCTTACGGTAAAAGTGTCTAACACGAAGTTACAATAGAACAGTCTAATGGCATTAGTAGCTATAGAGAATTGTAGGGTAGCAAGATAGTATAACCCTAATGCCTCAAAGTAGGGACGGTGATCAGGAAATACAGTCCACATAATCAGAGAGCCGGTGTATATAGTGCGTATAGCAAAATCGACATACCAAAGTAATGCTTGGTCATGAGTTTTGCCGTCATCCGATTGGAGCGGAGAAATGAGGGAATCCGTGTTCGGATCAGATGACGATGCCTCTTTACTGGCATGGGTTTTCTTCCTTTTGAAAGGATTGAATCCCGTAGGTATTCTTTCCCAAAACTAGAAACCCTAAAAATTTGAAAGTGGAGGAGAGAAGGAATTATACCTTTCGAGAATCAAGTATGCTGTAGAGGACGAAATTTTTCGCATGAATCCAAAATTTGGATGGATCTCTCCACGTAGATTGGAAGAAAGGAGGTAGAGAAAAACTAGGGTTTAGGGACTTCGGGCGGCTGCTGCTGCAGTTTTGATGTGGTTTGGAAGAGATGAAGAAGAGGGGGCCTCGGGTTCTGACTTAAAGACATATACCACCAGCCGAACTCTGGCCGAATTCGGACCGAACTCGGGCCGATTTAGCCTAGGGTTCTCCTTTTTTTAAAAGAAAATTTTGTGGACCACATCTTTTTCATCAAATCATTTCAAATATTTAATTCAAAGTTTAGTAATTTTAAATTTTAAATAATATAATTAATATTATTTTATAAATTAATATTCTTTACTCAGCATCTGTTTCAGATTAGCTGTGGAGTACTGTCCCAGCTAACAGAGGTTCACCGGGGAACTATTAAGTACCGCTTCGCTTCGACCGCAGTTGTGGTGACAGACAGACTCTTTTTAGGCTTGTCTCGAAAACAGTTATTGAGTATTGAATAAATTAATTAATAAAACAAAATTAATTAATATTATTGACATCTAAAATTCCTAATTTTTGACGTAAATAATTGAAACGATCTTCCGCTAGAGATTTTGTGAATATGTCAGCTAATTGATTCTGTGTGTCTATGTATACAAGGTCTATATCTCCATTTTGTTGATGATCTCTGAGAAAATAATGTCGAATCTCGATGTGTTTAGTATGAGAGTGACATACTGGATTCTTAGTTAAATTAATAGAACTAGTGTTATCACAGAAAATAGGTATGTGTGTGTAATGCGATCCAAAGTCTTCTAAAGTTTGTTTCATCCACAAAATTTGTGCACAACAATGTCCTGCGGCAATATACTCAGCCTCGGTTGTTGATAATGCGACAGAATTTTACTTTTTGCTAAACCAAGAGACTAGGACTTTTCCTAGAAAATGACATGTACCGCTGGTACTTTTTCTATCTGCTTTGCATTCGGCAAAATCAGCATCAGAATAACCGGTTAGGTCAAATGACGTAGTTTTGGGATACCATAAGCCGACAGAAGAGGTGCCTTTAAGGTATCGAAAGATATGCTTAACTGCGCACAGATGTGATTCCTTATGATTGGCTTGAAAACGTGCACACAAGCAACACTAAACATAATGTCTGGTCGACTAGTAGTTAAGTACAGTAAGCTACCGATCGTACCTCGATACTTACGTATGTCGACGGGTTTGCCTTGTCCATCAGTATCAAGCTTGGTTGAAGTCGCCATTAGAGTGCTAAGTGATTTAACTGCTTCCAGGTCGAACTTCTTTAGTAGATCTTTTGTGTACTTTTCTTGATTTATGAACGTCCCATTGTTGGTTTGTTTGATTTGCAGTCCGAGAAAGAATTTCAGCTCTCCCATCATGCTCATCTCAAACTCATTCTGCATACACTTTGAAAAGTATTGACAAAGAGATTCATCATTGGATCCAAAAATAGTATCATCTACATAGATTTGAATCAAAAGAATATTGTTATTCGAAGATTTTATAAATAATGTAGTGTCAACCTTTCCCTTTGAAAAACCGTTGTCAAGTAGAAAAGAGCTTAGACGATCGTACCAAGCACGAGGGGCTTGTTTCAAACCGTATAAGGCTTTCTTCAACTTAAAAACATAACCAAGATTTTTGAAATCAGTAAAACCTGGAGGTTGAGCTACATAAACTTCTTCTTTTATAAAACCATTCAAAAATATGCTTTTAACATCCATTTGAAATAACTTAAAATTATGAAAATATGTAAATGCACATAACATGCGAATGGATTCTAATCTCGTAACTGGGGCATAAGTCACATCGTAGTCGATACCTTCTTCTTGATTGTATCCTTGAGCTACGAGTCGAGCCTTATTACGACTCACTAAACCATTCTCGTTCAGTTTATTTCGGAATACCCAACGGGTACCAATGACCAGATGATCAATGGGCTTAGGAACAAGTTCCCAAACTTGATTCCGTTCAAATTGGTTTAATTCCTCTTGCATAGCATCTAACCAAAAATTATCACTACATGCTTCTTCGATGTTTTTGGGTTCAAGCTGTGAAACAAAAGCAACACAAGAAGCTATATCTTTATTAGAGGAACGAGTACTTACACCCTTGGTAATCTCACCAATTACCAAGTCCTTTGGATGATCTGCCAAGAATCTCATCTCTTTTGGCGTAACCTCAGGATTCCTGGTTTCGACTTCTTTGCTTGAAAGTTTTGCATCTTTGTGTAAAGGTTTTACAGTAGCTGTACTTGGTGTAATTACGTCTTCATTGTCGTCATCGTCTGAATGTTGATTTAGTTTATCAAACTTAACATTAATTGATTCTTCGATGATCATGGTTCTCTTATTGAAGACTCTGTACCCTTTGCTCTTTGCTGCATAACCTAAAAATATACCTTCATCGGACTTTTTATCAAATTTACTCAGATTGTCTTTAGTATTAAGAATAAAGCATTTACAACCAAAAATCTTAAAATAAGTAACAGTGGGTGTTCTATCAAACCATAGTTCATAGGGAGTCTTCTTCGATATAGGTCGAATTAAAACCCTATTGAGAATATAACACGCTGTTTTGACAGCTTCAGCCCAAAAGTATATAGGTAGACTAAACTGGTTCAACATTACTCTAGCTATTTCAGATAGAGTCCTATTCTTACGTTCCACAACTCCATTTTGTTGTGGAGTCCTAGGTCAGGAAAATTCATGCAAATAATCGTGTGTCACAGAATTGCTTGAACTCTGTATTCTCAAATTCGCCGCCATGATCAATACGAATGCGAGTAATCATGAAACCTTTTTCATTATATACTTTCTTGTAAAAGGTGACGAATTCTGACAAAGCATCGTTCTTGTGTGCAAGAAAATATACCCATGTGTATCTAGAGAAATCATCTACAAGGACAAATGCATATAACTTACCACCTAAACTAGAAATTCTACTTGGTCCAAATAAGTCCATATGCAACAATTGTAGAGGTCTAGTGGTACTTACAGCATTCTTGGATTTAAAGGCGGATCGGGTAGCTTTGTTCTTTTCATATTCGCTACATACCGTATCCTTCTTGAAAGATATGTCCGGTAAGCCGCATGCCAACTTCTTTGTGGATAGTTTTGAAATTGTGTCCATGTTTGCATGACCGAGTCTCATATGCCATAGTTGGCTCTCAATGCACTTGTCCATCAAGCATCTACCTGCTTTGTTAGCATCTTCTAATAGATAGAAAATATATATGTTGTCTTCCTTGATACCTTCAAAGATAGTACTTCCAGTTGAACAATCAACTATAGTACATTTGTCTTTAACAAAGTTAATGCCATAACCGTGATTAGCTAAATGGCTTATGCTAAGCAGATTATGATTTAACTCGGTAAATAGACAAACATCTTTAATCACAGGATAGGGAGGCTTACCAATGTCATCGATACCGATTATGTACCCTCTTAAATTATTACCGAAGGAGACGTTTCCTTCTTTATTTTTCTTCGATAGTGTTGCGAATATTGAAGCATCACCGATCATGTGCCGTGAGCAACCGCTGTCGAGGATCCATTTGCTTCTAGCATGTGAAGGGCATTCCACCTACAAAATAATTTGCAGATAAAACTCTTGGTACCCATTTCTTGTAGGGTCCTAACAGGTTAGTTTTTGGTATCCATGCATAAACATTTAAATCTACTAACTTTTTGATTCTACATGCAGAGGATATATGACCAATGAGGCCACAATAATGACATTTTGCATATTGAGTGTTGAAAGTTGTGTGAAGTGCATGATTGGCAGGTTTTGGCTTTCTAGTATAGAAAAATGCATGCCTATTAGTCTTCTTGGGCATAGGTTTGTTATGGTTTGGTCTGACAGTGTTTGGTTTGGGTATGTTCCAATGATTCGATAATTGACACGTGTTAGAATAGGAAGCAGCAACTTCAGGCCGTTTTTCTAAACTAATTTCTAACTTTTTGGAGGTGTCATATAATCTAGTGTAGTCAGATGTAAGTGTTTCAATTCTGACTTGTGCACACTGAAGATTCTTTCTCTCCTTAGATAAGTCTTCCTTTAGCTGGATGATGGTTTGGTCTTTTTCTTCGGATAACTTGATAGTCTCGTATAACAACAGCTTAATAGAAGAAGGTTCACCAGACTCAATAGAAGTATCACTATTTCTAACATTAGCTAGTTGGTCGGTAAGTCTTCCTATCTCACCATTGTACTCTTTGAGTACCTTCTTAGAGGTTTCATATTTACTATGCAGTTTCCTGTAGTCATTTAACAGGTCACTGAAAGCCTCTCCTAATTTCTCAAAGGTGAAATCATCATACGGATCAAACAGAGGATTAGTGGTTACCTGATCGCAAGCCATCAAGCATACATTTGTAGCGTCATCTGATTGTTTGTCTTCTGAATTGCTGGCTTCGCTTTCATGCCATATGCTTGTATTGGCATACTTCCTTGATATAGATCTCTTTAGGTAGCCTTTGTCATATTTGCTACTTTTTCTTATTGATGATGATGCTGCTGGACAATCTTTTTTTATATGTCCTTTCTTCTTACATTTGTAGCAAATAGGATCTTACTCGTCGTTGTTGCTGTTGCTATCTTTTGTTCTTCTGTTGAATCTCATGAATTTTTTGAATTTTCTTACCAGAAGAGCTTGATCTTCAGAGTCAGAGTCTCTATCATCAGAATTATCTTCGACAGTTCTTCTATATTGAGCCTTTAGAGCGATTGACTTTTTTGACTTCTCCTTTGGTGTAGCATCTTCAAAGTCTTGAAGTTCTAACTCGTGAGTGAGTAGTTTACCCATGAGTGTTTCCAGAGACATTGTTGAGAGGTCGTTTCCATCAATGATTGTTGTAGCCTTTGGAATCCAGTTCTTTGTGAGAGCTCGTAGAAGTTTGCGAATCTTCTCATGGTTACTGTATTCCTTGCCTAATGAAGACAAAGGATTTACAATATCCAAGAATCTCGTAAACATCTGAGTGACTGATTCACTTGGCTTCATTTTGAATGCCTCGTACTCTTGAGTAAGTCTGCTGATCTTTGACTCCTTAACTTGTGTTGTTCCTTCGTGGGTTACTTCGAGAAGTTTTCACACTTCATTTGATGTTGTGCAAGTCAACACCCTGTTGAATTCAGTTCTGTCTAAAGCACAAAATAAAGCGTTAATAGCACGTGCGTCAAGATTGACATTTTATTTTCATCCTCCGTATATTTATCATGGGGTTTTTCAACTAAAACTCCATCAACATTAATACGAGGAGGCTTTTTGTAGCCATCAGTAACTGTGGACCATAAGCCAAAATCAAGAGATTTTAAGAAGAAACTCATCCGTGTTTTCCAATAAGTGTAGTTTGTGCCGTCAAACAGTGAAGGTCTGTTTGTGGTTTGGCCTTCACTTGTGAATTTCACAGTTGCCATGTGTAATGTTGTGATCTATATAATAATTAAAAATAACTGAATATAACTATAATTTTACCTTGCTTTACCTGTATAATCTGCTACCAATTGTAGGAACGAAGTTGTAAGCCCCTGAATTTAGGGCTTATTTTTTTCAATTTTATAATTCAATTATTTGCAATAGATATTATTATTTGATTATTATTTGATTAATGCTCTCTACCGTAACTTGGATTTCTAGAGCATCAAGGATGCCAGTCTCTAGAAACTTTCTTCTTGAAGTTTGTTGTAGACGAGATTATCTTCATGTTGATATATCGTGTCCCACTCGAACTTGTTCCCTTGTACTCTTTTTGCTTCACGCAAGTTTAGGTCAATTTAGACCATTTAATTATTAATTGATTTCCTACTCTTTTCCTTGATCCTCCTATGCACGTTACCATGACTTTTAATCTAGGAGCACCAGACTAGTCTTTTTCTTGAAACCAACTTGTCATGCATGATCTACTCAAGACGCTCTACACCCATGACCTTCGTGTCCCACTCAGACACTCCATTTTGTGCTCCATTTGCTTCACACAACTTTACTGACACGTGACGCGATTTTAATTCACCCCACGGTGTCACATTTATTTTCCGACTTAAATTGTGGATACCCTGTTGACCCAAACATGTCAACCCCAAATATGGACATGGCCCACACGAAGCCTACTACCCACATGACACTTGTGTCTCATTTAATTGAGCCCCCACATGCTACTTATTTACCTATGATCATAAACACCTAAAAATAATTTATTTATTTCACCAAGTCCATTTTGACCCAACCAGGCTCCACTGACACCCAACCCAAATTGGTGTGACCCTACCATGTCCACCTATACACCCCACTATTGTATTTGCATTTTCTCTACTAAAAAATATTCCTATTTTATATAAATATTTTATTATCTCTCTCTAAATATCTCTCTCTCTCTCTTTCTATTTATATAATTATATATACACCTACACACACAAAAATCTCTCTCTATTAATATCTCCCATACTCCACCACCTCACCCCTATCACACCAGCACACCCCCCCTCTCACATACGTACACACACTCTCTCTATTTTCTCTCTCTTTCCCCACTTTTTCTCTCTTCCTCTTTTATTAATAATTCTTTCTCTCTATTTCTTTATTACTCTACACCATCACCCTTTTCATTTTATTTTTTCTTCTCCCCCATGCTCGGTTGAACTCTTCCTTCCAGCCGACCACCATCCTAGCCATGGCCGACCGACCACCTCCTCCTCCCTGGCCGAGCCCAGCTCCCCGAGCACAACCAACAGCTCCTCCCTTCTCCTCCTCCTTCTCCATTCATCTACACCATCTCTACCACCCTCATTATCACCACACGTCACCACCACGTCCAACACCGCCACCACCGAGCTCCATCAAGCTCGCCGAGCCCCTTGGCTGTGCCGTCGTGCCAGGCCGACGAGCCTCCCCACGCGGCCAGCGCAGCAGCAAGCAGCAGCCAACGCAGCAGCAGCTGCGAGCCAGAGCGCGCTGTCGCCGCCACCGGCACCGTCGTGGTCGCCGCCGCCGCCGGCGAGCCTCCCTACTCGGCCGGGCGCACACCCCAGGCAGGCCCCATAGCCACCGCCGTCCTATCCGACGTGTTAAATAGCCGATTCGTGCGTTTGGCACGAGTTCCCGTCGGCGCGAGCTCGGAATGGGTCCAGAAATGGCGTTCCGTCGCGGCGACTTTGTACACATTTTTCGAGAAATCTGATCGTTGGATAGGCAATTTCTTCGCTCCGTCACAATCTTAGTTTATCCATCTTCACTTTCCTCAATTTTCGTCCGTTAATTTTATCGTTTGACACATCAAAACCGGCCACCAAGTTGACCGTTTAAATTGTGTTATTTTTGGACAGTTTTGTGGTGCCGACTTTGTCATCTCGTAACTCCGCCGTTGCAGCTCCATCTGGCATAATTCTGGTTCCTATGCGAAGCTTGTATAACCCTCTTCCAGTCCCTCAAGTTTCGTTTTATTGTGAGCATGTTTGGTTGGTTGAATTTGACGCCAAAGTTGGCCGTCCGAATTCGTAATTTCTAACTTGTAAAATTTTATTTTTGAACCCGGGACTCCGGATTCAATTTCTGACATCTGGCACATTTTCATATCAAGTTTGTTAGATTTGGAGGACGTGGGCCCTGGCATGCATTTCGGTACAAATCGGGCCCCACAATCCGGGTCAATGGGACTTTTTGACGTCGGCTCATCGGAATCCAATTCCGGATATACCGTGGAGTTTATATCGTCATTCTGGACTCTTTGACATATAATTTGCTGAGTTTTGAGGGACATTGGTTCCGACACGCTTTTTCGTGCAAATCGGATTCTAATATCCGGGTCAACGGACAAATTTGTGATCGGGTCATCGGAATCCAATTTTGGATATACCGTTGAGTTCGTATCGTCATTCTGGATTCGTGGACATATAATTTGTTAGGTTTAGTGCACCTTTATTTTGACACATTTTTCGGTGCAAAGCGGGTCTGACACGGATACCGTTTTGACTCAAAATTACCTTTTTGCTCCTGTGTCCAAATTGGACTTATGGATAGGCTATCCTAGCTAATTTGACCATTCTGGACACGTCGGTGATGGTTGTTTTTACCATCCGACAACATATGTAGGTTTTCACCATATTATTATAATCTTTCTCCTTTTGTGGTATTTTGAGATCCATCGATTCTAGTGATTTCACAACTACTAAAATTGAATGTGTTGACCCTGTAGATGTTTGTAGAGACTAGCTTTGACCCAGTTTGACCATGCTTGACTACTTGACTGAACGTCGAAGTAGAGTTAACATTTGACCTAGGTTAGACTAGTTTTGACCTTGGTTGACCACAGTTGACTATTTTGACCAAAAGTCAACCGTAGCCTAAAATTGACTAGAACTTGATCGAAGTTGACCAGTTGACCCAAAGTCAACTGTTTGTCAACGTTAGTCAAGTTTGACCTAGAGTTGACCAGAGTTGACCAGTTGACCAGAAGTCAACTGTAAGTCAACCCTTGACTTAGATTGACCTAGTTTGACTTGGTTTAACTTCCTGTGACCTAGTTTGACTTAGTGGACTGAGATTGACCTATATAATCATGCCTAACACTGTTGAACCCTAATTACTTATGTATGTCTCATCTTTAGGTCTGTGATTTCACTCTGAGCCAGATTATACAGTTAACATATTCTATCAGATCTCAGGCGAGTACATTTTCTGATAATAATTCTGTTTTATGATATCGTTTATGTTTCTTGTATTTAGTATTGATACCCTTGTTCTCTTGACACATTATTCACACGGATTGGTATTTCTCCGGATCCCGTCATGAGATGTTATTCCTCGCTTTCCTTGGTATATCTTGTGCAAGTTTTTCTTGTTCCTTGTGCATTGTATAGACACGATTCCTGCGAAGGCTAGCGACCCTCTCGGAGAATCGCGTGTCATGATGTGTCATGGTTGGATCCACTATACTAGTTGGGGACGGGGAGTATTAGTGTAGATGTGTGGTCATTATCCACCTTGTTATTCTTGTAGATCTTGTGAGTTTTAATCATACACCCCACGTATGATTAACTAGGCCAGTAGACCTTGTACAGACCCAAGCCGGCCATATGTTAAAACTAGTACTCACACAGTTAGTTAGAGGATTCTTGATTTTTGTATATGCCATGATCAGTTTTACTTGCCTTGTTCTAGCTCTAGATTTACAGCTTACCTTGCCATTATACTCACATGTATATTTTATGATTTCTTGTATATTCTCTCTATTTTACTGCTATATTTTCAATATCGTCTAATTAGAACTGTTATTTGAGATTTGTGCTCGTTCCATCCTGACTGGATATATTGACAAAATTTTAGGAGTAGTTGTGCCCTCAGTATTGGACTTCATGATGTTGCTAGCTGAGGTGGATCTCACTATTCTTCTATGTGAGTTGCCTGGTAGTTATCTTTAGTTAGTCTTGTTGTTCCTTCTTTATTTCCTGTCTTATGATCCTTGTAGATTCTAGTTGTTCTAGTGATATTGTTATTATTTCTTGTCTTATCTTCCTTAGTTTCGTGATGTAACATGAGTACATTTCTAGTTATGGATCTTTAGATGTTGTAGTTAGTTTAGGGTACTTGACAGCGCTCTACCGCCGATACTGCGACGTAGGCTGGGGGTGGCCCACGTATTCGTACCCGTATATGCGGGTACGGGTCGTGACACATTTTTGTGGTGGCCCATGCAGGTCAGTCTTTGCAGTTAATGCGAATTCGTGGTAGTACTTGAGTTTATCTGTACTACTACGAGCCTGCCATAGGATTAAGGTTGAGTCATGGAATATTTTAGGATTTTGGTACTCAGTCACATATTAGGAACTCTTGGTAGATTTCAGAGATGACCCCTGGGAATCTTATTTCGAACTTTTCGAAACTTTTCCCATTTGTTCCTGTCCATCCTGATTTCTGAAACATCTGTCCGTTATCAACTTTATTCTTTCCTGGAATGAGTTTGTGGATCCCAGAGGGAAGGTATAAGTTGAACTTATATATCTTCTAGGTTGAGATGAGAATATGATTTGCCAGTCTCATATCAGGTTGAGATTATTTTAGATTATATTCCAGAACTTTCAATCTTGGCCTAGATAGTACCTTTGGGACCTTCTCCTAAACCCTGCATCGGAATCTATTTTCGCTAGTTTCCATTTACTTATCCTTGATTCGTCGTTGAATTTTGAATCTTGATGTTCGTTCATTGTTGACTTTGACTTTGTATCTAAGATCAGTTTTTATGAATTGAGTTAAGATATCCTGATAAGGTAAACGTCTACTTTATTTATTGAGTTTAGAATTTATCGCAGTCATACTAGGTAGCACGACAGGGACGTGGAGCCTGATGTTGGTTATACTATCCTAGTTATGGCATTTAGATTCTCTTGCAGCCATACCGGTTGACGTGGTAAGGAATCTAGATGACATGATTATAGGGTGTATACCCAAGTTATGGACCCCATCGTTTATTACAGCTATGCTTACTGGCGTGGCAAAAATTCTATCAACATAATTTTAGGAAGACGTGTATGGTTATCAGACTGTATTTTAAATCGGATCACTTTGTTATGACCGAATAAGCAAGAACAAATTCTTATCATCATTCTTCTCCGTCTTGGTTAACTCTGTCTATCTACAGCCTAACTAGGATTTTTTCGACAGGATTGTTTTGTGTTCCATCTTCCTATGATTTGACTAAACTCTTCTTCGCTAGCCTCGGGTAATTCTTCTTGTCCTTTCCGGTAATTGTTGAAAGTGCCTTATGGGTTGATTCAGGAAAGGTTCGAAAAGTAATTTATCCTTGTATTACGGAATCGAAAGTTTGCATCCAGAGAAATACTGGCGAGGCATGACTTCGGATAACGGCATCATGGTTAAAAATGTTTCTTGAATTCTACTTGGACCACTCCCTAAGCATTTTGACTAACATCTTCTCCTTTATTTTGCAAAAATTGTTTGGAAATATTTTACGGATATTAGCCAAGTTAAGTTCAGGAACCTATATTATCTGGCGTGGCAGCTGTGCACTGCAGCCATCCGTCGTATTATGGAACAAAGAAGTTAATCGCAGCCAGATGCACACTAGCGCGATAGTAACTTCATGTGACATAATTACGAAGGTATATGGTTCTTGAGTTTTACTTCGACTACGTCCTATGCATCTCGTTGGCCTCGTACTATTCTTGGAAATATTTCGACAATCTTTCCTGTCTTGCTTGACCCTTACCTTGTCTGAATATTGATATGGATTGCTCGACCCAGTCTTAGGCCCTTGTTACCTTCTATTATTGATGACTGAAATAGCCAAACCTTGTTAACAGATTCTGTAGTGTAATTATAATATGTTATTATGTGTGATTGTGATGAGTATATTTTTCTTGGGGATTTATTGGGTTAAGCTTCAAGGACAGATACGAGTGACTGACTATAGTGGACTTAGAAACCAATGATTCGTTTGATAGTATAAATTGGTTTTAAGGTATCTTAGAAGGAGTAAAGAATATTATATTTTGTGACTACGGATTAAGGACTAGAATCTTGTGCTTAGGTTCGAGGGTTGAGCATTGTAGGATTTTAATGACTAAGTGATTATTGGTTATCTACAAGCCATTTACTTATGATAGGAGGATAGATCGATATGGAATGAAATAGAAGGAGATAACATTGCGTGCAAGACCGAAAGATAGCAGGAACAAACATGGACATATGTACATGGGTACTAAATAAATCTGTAAATGAATTTAAAATTTGAATTTATGGATTTATATTCAGGAGTTATTGAGTAAAAAGAGAGAAGGCTCAATGCCAAGAATAGGTTTTGAATGTATTATTTCAAGGAGCTTGTGATTAATAGGATAAAGATACTTAGGATGGGATAAGGAAACAAACAAATTGCTATTGAGATTGGAATTTTGGTTGATGGCCAAGTATTGCTGATATATAGTATCTCGAGGATGACATATATTCTAGAATATACGTAAAAGTTCTTATTGATATGAAGATTCTTATGGGTAAAATAGACATAGTTTTTATGGAAGAAGCTTGTTGAACCTGAACCAAAATACCTGTAGAGAGAAACAACATAGATGATCACCAGGGTAGCAGATTGGGTACTGTAGCCATAGCAGTTGTATGTTTTAGCTTGACCTATTAGATGATTTTTAATTCCGAGGACGAAATTTTTATAAGGTGGGTAGGATTGTAAGCCCCTGAATTTAGGGTTTATTTTTTTTCAATGTTATAATTCAATTATTTGCAATAGATATTATTATTTGATTAATGCTCTCTACCGTGACTTGGATTTCTAGAGCATCAGGGATGCCAGTCTCTGGAAACTTTCTTCTTAAAGTTTGTAGTAGACGAGATTATCTTCATGTTGATATATCGTGTCCCACTCGAACTTGTTCCCTTGTACTCTTTTTGCTTCGCACAAGTTCGGGTCAATTTAGACCATTTAATTATTAATTTATTTCCCACTCTTTTCCTTGATCCTCCTAAGTACGTTACCATGACTTTTAATCTAGGAGCATCAGACGAGTCTTTTTCTTGAAACCAACTTGTCATGCCTGATCTACTCGAGACGCTCTACACCCATGACCTTCGTGTCCCACTCAGACACTCCATTTTGTGCTCCATTTGCTTCACACAACTTTTCAGACACGTGACCCGATTTAATTCACCCCACGGTGTCACATTTATTTTCTGACTTCAATTGTGGATACCCTGTTGACCCAAACATGTCAACCCCAAATATGGATATGGCCCACACGAAGCCTACTACCCACATGACACTTGTGTCTCATTTATTTGAGCCCCCACATGCTACTTATTTACCTATGATCATAAACACCTAAAAATAATTTATTTATTTCACCAAGTCCATTTTGACCCAACCCGGCTCCACTGACACCCAACCCAAATTGGTGTGACCCTACCATGTCTCCCTATACACCCTACTATTGTATTTGTATTTTCTCTACTAAAAAATATTCCTATTTTATATAAACATTTTATTATCTCTCTCTAAATATATCTCTCTCTCTTTCTATTTATATAATTATATATACACCTACACACACACACAAATCTCTCTCTATTAATATCTCCCACACTCCACCACCTCACCCTATCATACCAGCACACCCCCCTCTCACATACGTACACACTCTCTCTCACTCTCTATTTTTTCTCTTTTTTCCCACTTTCTCTTTCTCTCTTTTATTAATAATTCTTTCTCTCTATTTCTTTATTACTCTACACCATCACCCTCTTTATTTCATTTTTTCTTCTCCTCCATGCTCAGCTGAACTCTTCCTCCCAGTCGACCACCATCCCAGCCATGGCCGACCGACCACCTCCTCCTCCCTGGCCGAGCCCAGCTCCCCGAGCAGAACCACCAGCTTCTTCCTTCTCCTCCTCCTTCTCTATTCATCTAGCTACACCATCTCCACCACCCTTATCATCACCACACGTCACCACCACGTCCAACACCACCACAACCGAGCTCCACCAAGCTCGCCGCACCCCTTGGCTGCACCGCCGTACAGGCCGATGAGCCTCCCCACGCGGCCAGTGCAACAGCAAGCAGCAGCCAACGCAGCAGCAACTGCGAGCCAGAGCGCGCGCTGTCGCCGCCACCGGCGCCGTCGTGGTCGTCGCCGCCGCCGGCGAGCCTCCCCACTCGACCGGGCGCACACCCTAGGAAGGCTCCATGGCCACCGCCGTCCTCCCCGACGTGTTAAATAGCCGATTCGTGCGTTTGGCACGGGTTCCCGTCGGCGCGAGCTCGGAATGGGTCCGAAAATGGTGTTCCGTCGCATCGACTTCGCACACATTTTCCGAAAAATTTGACTATTAGATCGGCAATTTATTCACTCCGTCACAATCTCGGAATATCCATCTTCACTCCCCTCAATTTTCGCCCGTTAATTTTATCGTTTGATACATCAAAACCGGCCACCAAGTTGACCGTTTAAATTGTGTTATTTTTGGACAGTTTTGTGGAGCCGACTTCGTCAGCTCGTAACTCCGCCGTTGTAGCTCCATCTGGCGTACTTCTAGTTCCGATGCAAAGCTGGTATAACCCTCTTCCTGTCCCTCATGTTTCGTTTTATTGTGAGCACGTTTGGTTGGTTGAATTTGACGCCAATATTGGCCGTCCGAATTCGTAATTTCCAACTTGTAAAATTCTATTTTTGAACCCGGGACTCCGGATTCAATTTTTGACACCACCAGTAGACTCGTGGCATCGTTCTGGCACGTTTTCATGTAAAGTTTGTGAGATTTGGAGGACGTGGGCCTTGGCACGCATTTCGGTGCAAAGCGGGCCCCACAGTCCGGGTCAACGGGACTTTTTGACGTCGGCTCATCGAAATCTAATTCCAGATATACCGTTGAGTTCATATCGTCATTCTGGACTCTTTGACATATAATTTGCTGAGTTTTGAGGACATTGGCTCCGACACGCTTTTTCGTGCAAATCAGATTCCAATATCCGGGTCAATGGACCAATTTGTGATCGGGTCATCGAAATCCAATTTCGGATATACCGTTGAGTTCGTATCGTCATTCTGGATTCGTGGACATATAATTTGTTAGGTTTAGTGCACCTTTATTTTGACACATTTTTTGGTACAAAGTGGGTCCGACACGGATAGCGTTTTGACTCGAAATTATCTTTTTGCCCCTGTGTCCAAATTGGACTTATGGATAGGCTATCCTAGCTAATTTGACCATTCTGGACACGTTGGTGATGGTTGTTTCACCATCCGACAACATCTGTAGGTTTTTGCCATATTATTATAATCTTTCTCCTTTAGTGGTATTTTGAGATCCATCGATTCCAGTGATTTCACAACCACTAAAATTGAATGTGTTGACCCTGTAGATGTTTGTAGAGACTAGCTTTGACCCAGTTTGACCATGGTTGACTACTTGACATAACATCGAAGTAGAGTCAACATTTGACCTAGGTTAGACTAGTTTTGACCTTGGTTGACCACAGTTGACTATTTTGACCAAAAGTCAACCGTAGCCTAAAATTGACTAGAACTTGACCAAAGTTGACCAGTTGACCCAAAGTCAACTGTTTGTCAACGTTAGTCAAGTTTGACCTAGAGTTTGACCTAGAGTTGACCAGAGTTGGCCAGTTGACCAGAAGTCAACTGTAAGTCAACCCTTGACTTAAATTAACCTAGTTTGACTTGGTTTAACTTCCTGTGACCTAGTTTGACTTAGTGGACTGAGATTGACCTATATAATCATGCCTAAAACCGTTGAACCCTAATTATCTTATGTATATCTCATCTTTAGGTCTGTGATTTCACTCTGAGCCAGATTACACAGTTGACATATTCCACCAGATCTCAGGCGAGTACATTCTCTGATAATAATTCTATTTTATGATATCGTTTATGTTTCTTGTATTTAGTGTAGATACCCTTGTTCTCTTGACATATTGTTCACACGGATTGGTATTTCTCCCGATCCCGTCATAAGATATTATTCCTCGCTTTCCTTGGTATATCTTGTGCAAGTCTTTCTTATTCCTTGTGCATTGTATAGACACGATTCCTGCGATGGCTAGCTACCCTCTCGGAGAATCGTGTGTCATGGTTGGATCCACTATACTAGTCGAGGACGGAGAGTATTAGTGTAGATGTGTGGTCATTATCCACCTTGTTATTCTTATAGATCTTGTGAGTGTTAATCATACATCCCACGTATGATTAACCAGGCCAGTAGACCTTGTACAGACCCAAGTCGGCTACATGTTGAAACTAGTACTCACACACTTAGATAGATGATTCTTGATTCTTGTACCTGCCATGATCAGTTTTACTTGCCTTGTTCTAGCTCTAGATTTACAGCTTACCTTGCCATGATACTCACATGTACATTTTATGATTTCTTATATATTCTCTCTATTTACTACTACATTTTCAATATCGTCTAATTAGAACTGTTATTTGAGATTTATGCTCGTTCCATCCTGACTGGATATGTTGACAAAATTTTAGGAGTAGTTGTGCCTTCAGTATTGGACTTCATGATGTTGCTAGCTGAGGTGGATCTCACTATTCTTCTATGTGAGTTGCCTGGTAGTTATCTTTAGTTAGTCTTGTTGTTCCTTCTTTATTTTTCTGTCTTATGATCCTTATAGATTCTAGTTGTTCTAGTGATATTGTTATTTTTTTGTCTTATCTTCCTTAGTTTTCGTGATGTAACATGAGTACATTTCTAGTTATGGATCTTTAGATGTTGTAGTTAGTTTAGGGTACTTGACAGCGCTCTACCATCGATACTTCGGCGTAGGCTGGGCGTGGCCCACGTATTCGTACCCGTATATCTGGGTACGGGTCGTGACAGAAGTTGTAAAGCAGAATACTCTAGAGGGGGTGAATAGAGTAGGCATCAGAATATTGCTAATTAAAACTTGTTAGTAGTTAGATCACAGAAATAATAATAATCATAAAGTAATAACTGTAAAGAAAAGAGTGATCAAAAGGCAAACACAAACACAGAGATTTATACTGGTTTCCCTCTTGTGAGGACTAGTCCAGTCGGAAGAACTCTAGCTTCAAGTTGAATTCACTTTTGAAAAATCCCGCAAGTTTTCATACGAAGTCCTTACAACTTCTACAGACGCGAGCTTTGATACGAAGAACTCGACCAACTTCAGTTTTGAAGAGTCTTTCCTTAATCAAGCCTCTGATTACAATATCTCTGAAATCTTCTAGACCGCACCATACCGACAAATTGACTAGAGAATTATAACTGGCTTAGGATTTGAAAATGAAAGATTTTTGTAAACTCTTTAGAAGAAACGTAAGCTTTAGAAGAGAAGATAAAAGTGAATGAGTGATTTGAAATAATCAGAATTCCTCTCTATTTATAGTTTTCCAAAGAAAAAAAACACTGATAGAATTCGGGCAAAATTCAGACAGAACTCTTTGTAACAAACCGCAACTGAAGGGAGACCAAGTTCAAAATCTAACGTTCACATAACGTTTACCTTGGCCGAACTCTGGCCGAGTTCTGTCAGTGTTTGGTCAGGTTTATTTTGTGAAAAATGATTTTGGCTTTTTGAAAATTCTTCAGAAGCTTTTTGTAAAAGCAGATATTTTTCAAAAACATAGGTCATTTTAAAAACGATAGGCAGTTTTGAAAAACGATTTCGGATAGCCTATTTGCCAGTACGACTTGGTGTACAATATATTTCTAGACTCAATAAAAATAAAAATTATATTGTGTAAGAAAATACAGTCTTGAGTGGCAAACATAGCTTCGGTCTTGAGCAGTGTCTAAAACGTCTTGAGAAAACATCTGAATTATTCCGTATATCGTGACAGAGTTTGATCAATTATTAAAATCAGGTTTGACCATGACCAATGGGCCAACATCATCATCTGACTTGCGGTCTTTGCTGAGGCAGAAGTCGATTTTCCTTTTGAGTGTCTCTGATCTTTGTTCCCTTTCTGAGATGTAACTTTTGCATTTGTTCCATTCCAATGCTGATGTAATCTTTATTGAATGAGAAAATAAATGAACTCTTGCTTTATTCGTTTTTTGTGACAAACTAAAATTTTGTGGACTTATCACCCGTGGCATATCTTTGTTTTAGGTACGGATGATAAGTTGAAAGAGAGAGTGAGCCAACATAGTTACTCAGAGGTAATATGGTCATGATAAATATGGGCTAAAAATGGTAAAGTTTTTCAACTCAGAGGTAATATGGACATGGTAGGAGTAAACTCTGTGGGGGTTTATAGAACAACTCAAAGGTAATATGGACGTGGATGTTCTATAGTGCAACAACACAGGGATTGTTGTGCGGAATATTTACTCAGAGGTAATGTGAACGTGGTACACATTGCCTTTAAGCATGATCTTACACCGTACAGGATCCTGCTTGATGATATATAGAGAAGCAACTCAGAGGTAATGTGGACGTGGTTGTTCCTCTACTGGGGTATAATGCAACGAAACTGCTGAGTTCCAGAAGCATATGATTTGTCAAGAGAAAGGGTGTGAACTTGGTTTGGTCAAGTTCACCAGTCTTCTCTCTGGAAAGAAGCAGTACGTTCTTGATGGAGGTCAAGAATAGTACTTTTTGAGGAACTTGCCGTTGATGGGCATCATGAACAAGTCCCCATTAGCTTGAGCGAGACGATAAGCCCCGTTTGAGTATAATGTCTCTATGATGAAGGGTCCTTCCCATTTGGCTTCAAACTTTTTTGTGTTTTGTGAGTCATCACCATCGGTCTTCTGACTGCCAGAACCAGGTCGTCCACTTGGAAAGTCTTCTGTCGGACTCTTTTGTTGAAAATCTGTGATATGTGGGCTTGATAAAGTTCGATGCGCTGTTGAGCCAAGAGGCATTTTTCTTCCAGCATTTCTAACTCTTGCAGAAGGCGATGATGATTATCCTCTTCTGTCAACTGATTTATGATCGCCACTCGGATTGAGGGGATTTGGATCTCCAGCGGTAGCACTGCTTCGCTTCCGTAAACCATGGAGAATGATATGTTGCCCGTCGGGGTCCGTACCGTTTTACGATAGGCCCAAAGGCATTCATCGAGCTTCTCGTCCCAGTCGCGCTTATTGGTTGACACGATCTTTTTGAGTAGCTTGACGATGGTCTTATTAAAAGCTTCAGCCAACCCGTTTGCTGTCGGATTATAAGCAGTTGATGCCACGTTCTGAATACGGTTCTTCTCGTAGAATCTACTGAATGCATGGCTGATGAATTGTGGACTATTGTCGTGGATAATCCTTCGAGGTAACCCAAAATGATAGATGACGTGATGGTTGATGAAGCTGATCACTCTTGAGCTTTTCACCTCTGTGAGAGGTACTGCTTCCGCCAATTTAGAGAAATAGTCATTGATTGCCAGAATAAACCTATGTCCCCTTGACGAAGGAGGGGTGATAGGCCCTACTATATCCATGCCCCAGGCTTCAAATGGGCAAGAGACAACCGTCGAGTGTAGAGGCTCTGACGGTCTGTGGATGTAAGTCGGTGTACAGTTGACAAACACGACACTTCTTTGCATATTCGATAGCGTCGGCCATCATGGTGGGCCAGTAATAGCCTACGCGTCGAAGTCGGTCCTATAGCTTAGGACCCGGTTGATGAGCTCCGCACGTTCCGTCATGAGCTTCTCGTAGAGCTTCGGTGGCTGCTTCGTTAGATAGACATCGGAGGAGAAGTCCATCGTAGGAGCACCGATACCGTATTTTGGAGGCTATATCGTAATAAAAACAGAGGGAGCGCCTTCTGACTGAGACTGCCTCCTTCGGGTCTTCCGGAAGAATTTCGTAAACGATAAAGTCGATGAATGGGAATCTCCAGTCTCTGACATTAATGCCAGGGTCCGCGGCCATGGCATAAGTTTTCTGCATGCACAGATTATTTCTGGGGCAAACCAAGTTCCGACCCGTCACCATAACGAAGTGTTGAGTCCCGACGGGTGCAGCCAATGAGGCTGCGAGGCCGGCCAGAGCATCAGCTTCCAAGTTTTATAGCCGAGACACATGCTCTACGAAGAATTCTGTGAAGGTTAAGATGATGAACAAGGCTGCTTTGTGATAGGAGATGAGGTCTTCATGGTGGACCTCATACTGTCCCCAGATTTGATTGATGACGAGCTTTGAGTCGCCGTAAGATTTGAGGTAGTCCACCCCCAGCTGTCTTGCTAACTGAAGCCCCATGATAAGAGCGTTGTACTCCGCAACATTGTTGGAGCACGGCTCTGAAAGAGAATAAGCGCGCTAGATGACCAGTTTGTTGGAAGAGATTAAGACCATCCCCACTCTTATGATAATTTGGCCTTTGGGGCCTGTTCTGGAAGTACCGTCGAAGAACATCCGCTAGACTGGGCTTTCTTCGATAATATTTGCCTCTTGCACCTCATCGGGGATACCTTTGTAGAGTCTAGATGATTCTGGGATTGGGTGCGCAGCTAGGAAGTCGGCCAATGCTTGGCCCTTGATAGCCTTTTATGGTACAAATACCATATCATATGGTATCAATAATATTGCCTACGTAGCCTACCGAGAGTTTAGCGCTCCTGGTTTTGTCATGAGAATTCTGAGTGGATTGACTCGAAAGATGACATGAATCGTTTATCCTGAGACATAGTGGCGAGTCTTCTAGATAGCGAACACCAAGGCTTAACACTTTTTTTCTACGGGGTTGTACCGGCGTTCGGCCCCAACCATTGTCCTGCTGAGGTAGTAAATGGACTGTTCATGACCTGCTTCGTTGTTCTTGGCCAACAAAGCGCCAAGGGAATGGTCCATTGCTCGGACATAAAGCAAGAACGATTTCTTGCGATGGGTGCTACCAGGACTGGAGGACTTGTCAGATAAGCTTTGATATCGTCGAAAGCTTTCTGACATTCTTCCGTCCAGACGTAAGAAACTCCTTTCTTCATAAGCTTGGTGAAGGGTTGATATTTTCTGGAAAGTTTCGCAATAAACCTTCGGATGTAGGCGAGTCATCCTTGTAGGCCTCAAAGTTCTCTGAGGTTCTTCGGAGGGTCAGGGATGGCTTTAGTCTTCTCGGGGTCGACATGAATGCCTTTTGCAGTGATGATAAAGCCCAAGAACTTTCCACTATAGACCCCAAGGAAGGATTTAGCGGGGTTCATTTTAAGCGGATGCGCCCGCATAAGGTCGAAGACTGTCTTCAGGTCTCGTAGGTGATCACCCGTAAGATGGCTCTTGACGGCGATATCATCAACATAGCACTTGACTGTCTTGCGAAGGTGTCGACGGAAGATGGTGCTCATAGCTCGTTCGTATGTGGCACCAGCATTCTTCAAGCCAAAGGGCATTACTGTGTAGCAGTAAGCCCCCTTTGGAGTTCTGAACGACATATGTTTCTTGTCGTCTGGGAACATCTTGATCTGATTGTAGCCTGAGTAGCCGTCCATAAAGGACATACACTCGAAGCCACATGTGTTGTCGATCATTACGTCAGTGATCGAAAGTGGAAACTCATCCTTTGGGCATGTAGAGTTGAGATCCCAAAAATCGATGCAGACTCGGATCTTTTCGTTCTTCTTGGTGACGGTGACTATGTTGGCTGCCCATTCGGGGTGTTGCTCTTCAGGAATGAACCCGCTGTCCAAGAGCTTGTCGATCTCTTTGTCAATGGCGTCCATGATGTTAGGATGGAAGCACCGTTGTTGCTACTTAACGAGCTTAGCGTCATGCAAGATGTTAAGCTTATGCGTTGCGACTTGTGGGTCGAGTCCCGACATGTCTTCGTAGCTCCAGGCAAAGACGTCGATATATTCTTTGACCAGGTGGATCAAGGATTCTCGGTCCTCCCCCACCAAACTCTTGCTGATGAAGATGGGTTTGGATGAAATTTGTCACCTCCAGTTTCAAAATTGAGGACAAATTTGTTATTTTCAATATTATAATATTTTTATGAATATTTATTTATTAATATTGTGTTTTGGGGTTTTATTTGATCGGATTTGAGTTTTGTCTCATTTCGACTTGTGTTAGTGACCCAGATCAGTTTTGGACCCAACTGGACCCGACCAACTTGTCATGACCAAACCCAGATATTTATATCTGACTAATCCTATTTGATTTTAGTGGGATTAGGAATTAGAATTAGATTTAGAACTTGGAATTAGGAGTTTTCAATTTACTATTTTGACCCCAACTCAAAATCATTATATTCTTTGACTTGGAGGGCATTTTGGTAAATTTTCAAATGCCCGCAAACCCTCCAAAGGGTGGCCGGCCAGATTTCATCCCTCCCCCATTCTTCTCAATTGCAAGAAACACTCTCTCTCTCTCTCCACTTCAATCATTACAAAAAAAATTCCTTTCTTTTCCCTTTGCATTTTAAGCTCAAAAGGTAAGTAAATCTCTTCTAATTCTTCTCTATACTCTATATCTCTCTCTAATCAAGGTGCTAACCCTTGTTTATCTCTCATTTGTGATTTTGATCTAGGTAGATATAGCTTGGTGGTGGTAGAAGAACAGATTTTGTGCTTTGACCTAAAAAGAAGTGATTTTAGGACTTTTTTTTGGGATTCCAACTCCCAATAGGTAAACCCTCACTCTAACCTTTGTAATTACTTCTAATTAGTGTCATTTGCATATTAGAGGATGTCCGAGGTGTAGGATAATCCATTATGAGAGATTTGGAACCCATTGACCCGATTTGGAACTTTTGGCCTAGGTTTAGTGCCAAATTTAGGAAAAACCCTAAATTGACATATTTGGATGTTGTCCCTAGCCTAATTAGGTTAGTTTGGGTGAGATGGGACTAGGTACATGTCCATATTTGGATACGTGGGGTCGTTTCGTGAGAAATCATGAAAATTGGCTTTTTCGGAGTTTTCGGGTTCCAATACAGGGATGACTTTTTGCACCGACACTAGAATCGGCAAGTTAGAACTTAGAATAGGTCCTCATCATTATTTAGAACTCGTGGATAGAGTTTGGGTCGAATCCGGATAGCTTTGGTGTCCGTATTACGCGGTATCGCGAATCGGACACCCCGGAGTCGCCAGAATAGTCATTTGGCCATTCGGGCCTCCTTTCTCGTTTTTGCTCGCGTGCGCAAGTTAAATTGCTTGTGTGGAGTACGTGTCTCAGCCCTAATGGGTAGAATTGCGAGGATTTGGGTATTCAGATAGGTTTCGGGATGTTTTGGATATATATAAGTATTAGTGTTAGTATATATATATATATATATTTTTCGGGTAGTATATATATTTCGGGTAGTATATATATATATATATATATATATATATATATATATATATATATATATATATATATATATATATATATTTTGTATATATATATTTCGGGCATATATATATATATATATATATATATATATATATATATATATATATATATATATTTTTTTTTTTTTATATATATATAAAATATATATATATATATTATATATATATATATATATATATATATATATATATATATATTTCGGGCATATATATATATATATATATATATATATATATATATATATATATATATATATATATATATATATATATATTTTTTTTTTTTTATATTTCGGGCATATATATATATATATATATATATATATATATATATATATATATATATATATATATATATATATATACAAAATATATATATATATATATATATATATATATATATATATATATATATATATATATATATATATATATATATATATATACATGCCCGAAATATAAAAAATATATATATATATATATAAATATATATATATATATATATATATATATATATATATATATATATATATATATATATATATATATATATATATATATATATATATATTTTATATATATATACATTTTTCAAGCCATTAAGGATGCGGAAGACGATGTCACCCGTGCGAAGATTGAGTTCGCCCTCGTCAGTTCCCAGGAGAATCGTGCCTCTCTCAACCTCGCCAAGGCCATCCTCAAATCTAGAATCAGGGTGGAATCTGAATTCTGGAGACAAAAAGCTAGATTAACCTGGGACTTGGAAGGGGACAAGAATTCTGCCTTTTTTCACAAATGCGTCAAAGGACGCAGAAGCTCTCTCAAGATACATCGCATCCGCGATGATAATGGCCAACTTCTAAATGATCAGGCGAACATCCAGATGGCAGCCACGAATTATTTCTCCAACATGTTTGCTAAAGAGGCCGTGTTTAGAGATGACGGATTTCTGTCCGAGATCCCCTCCCTGATTTGTGATAGGGATAACGAAAACCTTTGTGCCCCCCCCTCGGTCGTCGAGATTAAGGATGCTGTGTGGTCCATTAACGCCAACAGCGCCCCTGGTCCGGACGGATTCAACAGGGTGTTCTTTTACTTGCTGGGACATCATTCGGGCCGATCTCGGGGAAGCCACTACCGCCTTTTTTCAAGGAGCCACTTATCCGAAATCCATATCCTCCGCACACATCATCCTCATTCCCAAGAAAGACAATCCGGACACCTTCAAAGACTTCAGACCAATCAGTCTCTGTACTTTCACCAATAAAATTATCTCTAAAATCATCGCCACCAGAATGTCGTACATCCTACCCAGAATCATCTCCGAAGAACAAAGCGGCTTCGTCAAAGGCCGTAATATCACCGATAATATCCTCTTGGCCCAAGAGATGATCACATGTATGAAATTCCAGTCCAGAGGGGGGAACGTTGCCATCAAACTAGACATGGAAAAAGCTTACGACCGCCTCGATTGGCAGTTCATGATCTGGGTGTTCAGAGCCTTTGGTTTTGCATAACCTGTTATCGACATCATCTTTAGATCCATCAACAACTCCTGGTTTTCTACTGTCATCAATGGCCAGCCTCAGGGTTTCTTCAAAGCTACTCGAGGAGTCAGACAGGGGGACCCCCTCTCTTCCACCATTTTCATCATCACGGCTGAAGCACTGAGCAGAAACCTCAAAATCATGCCGATATCTCCAGGATTCCAACACTTTCACACAACGACCGGTTGCCCCCTCATAACTTATCTCGCGTACACGGACGACATCCTCATTTTCTCCGTGGGAGCTATCGGAGCCATTGAGGTGGTTATGAGAACTCTGGCTAAATACACCCGTTGCTCTGGGCAGAAAATCAACAACAACAAGTGCGTGATCTACACTCATCATAAAGCCGATAGAACTCACTCGGCTGTGCTGTCCTCCATGACCTCCTTCTCCACAGCTTACCCCCCTTTTCTGTACTTAGGCTGCCCGTCGGTGTACGGCAGAGCGAACTCTGGGATCTATGCTCACTTGGTTGGCAAAATTCGCCAGAAAATCGCGGGATGGCACAACGCTACCCTCTCCCCCGGGGGGAAGCTCATTCTCATTAAACACGTTCTATCCTCCATCCCCATTTATATTCTCGCGGTGTGCTCGCCCCCCACCAAAGTGCTCCATTCTATTGAAGCCATCCTCGCTAATTTCTTTTGGGGTCACATTGAGGGTAAGAACAAGTATCACTGGGCCAGTTGGGCTACCATGGCCAAAACAACTGAAGAGGGGGGCCTGGGTTTCTCCAGACTCGCACACATGGTCGACGCACTATCGGCAAAATTGTGGTAGAAAATTCGCTCTGAAAGTTCGATCTGGACCAGGTTCATGAGAGCGAGATACTCCAGATTCTGCCACTTAACTGAGGCGTCTGCTAACAATAGATCCTCCGCGTCGTGGCGGCGCATCCTCCGAGGTCGTATCCTTGAGGAACATCATGTCCACCTGACCTTGGGCAACGGTAAGTCCCTGGCCTGCAAGGAACGCTGGCTGGGTGACGATCTCCTCAGGCCTAACACGATTACTCCTCCACTGTGTGAGATCCGTGATTTATGGGATGATGTCGCTGATGGGTGGAATTGGGGTAGGGTTCGAGACTGGCTGGGTCCGGCAGCCTCGGCGAGCTTGAGGGCTTCTAATCTGTCTATCAATGGCGCTCCGGACATGCTCAGATGGTCACCTAACCTGGGTGGCGTCTTCACCCTAGCTTCGGCCAGGGTCATAATCAGGGACATTATACCCACGACATCCCCATCCGCCAAGTTTTGGCACACGTGTATTCCGGATAAATGGTCCATTCTCCTCTGGCGTGCCGCGCGTCGGAAACAACCCACGGATGATGCCGTTAAATCCTTCGGCTATAGTTTGGCGTCCAGATGCCACTGCTGCGTGAATCATCATCCAGAATCCGTCGATCATGTTCTGCTTTTCGGGGAGTCTGCCTCTCACATTTGGACTCTCCTCCACTGCAAGTTCAAATGGCCCCCACAAACGGGGGCATCAACGATCTGCTGGCCAGATGGAACACGTCGCACGGCCATCAGATCGTCGTTGCCGCCGCTTTTTGGGTATTATGGAAAAACAGAAACAAATACAGATTCGAGGGACGGCAGTTCCAGCCTCCTAAATTGTACAGAGAGGTTGTTCGACAAATCTTCAAAAGAAAGAGGGGCTGCTCTCACACCTCGAACCAGTTTTGGACCGCCCTGGGCTGCTGACTGTAGGAGGGACGCCGGTCCCTCGGGAGATCGCTTTCACCTCCTAACCTTCTGATGCTCGGTCTTATTACCGTTTTATGGGCAACTCCTCGTATTTCTCTTGGTTGTCTTTATTTCTCTTTGTCTTGGGTCGGTCTTCGCGCGTGGCGCGCTTACTTGTATAGGCTTCGGCATTTTGCGCCTATCATTCAATAAAGGTTTTGTTTCTTAAAAAAAATAAAATATATATATATATATATATATATATTTATATATATATATATATATATATATATATAAATATATATATATATATATATATATATATATATATATATATATATATATATATATATATATATATATATATATACGTGAGTTAGTGTGTTTATGTGATTGTGTTGTGAGGAGTATGTGTTGTGTGTGGATGTTAGAGAGTGAAGAGAGGAGGAGAAGGATGTATGTATGTATGTATGTATATATGAATGTATTAGTGTGTGTGTGTGTGGGTGTTTATGCATATTTTTGTTTGTATGTGTTAGAGGTTGTGAGTGTGTTTGTGGATAGATAGATAGATAGATAGATAGATAGATAGATAGATAGATAGATAGATAGATAGATAGATAGATGTATATATGTGTGTGTGAGTGTCTATAGGAGAGGTTAGATGAGAGGTTTTATGAGAGGTTAAATAAGATGTTGTATGTTAGTTGAGTGTTAGTATCATATATATTAGGATATTGGTAGGTGGGTTGTTAGAAGTTAAGGTAATGTTAGAAGGATATGTTAGAGGTTAGTTTAGAGTTAGATAGTGGTAGGTAATGGTTTGATAGGTTAGTGTCTTGGTATCTTAGGATACCAAGAGTGGTATCTCAAGGTAAATATGATTTACCTTGGTATGGGCAAGGTAATGTGAATTACCTTAGTAATGGGTATGGTAAGGTATTTGTGATACCTTCAAGATAAGGTATTGAGATACCAAGTTAAAGTATCAAGATACAAGGGTATGGTATTGGGATACCATGGTATAGGTAGAGGGTTACCTAGATACTAAGGTAGAGGTAAGTTATAGGTTTACCTTATAGGTAAGGGTTTACCTAGGCTAAGAGATTTATACCTAAACCAAGATATTGGTATCGGGATACCAATAGGGCCAAGATTTGTGGTATCTTGATAGGTAAATACTAGAAATAGGATACCTAGGCTAGGGTTGACCCCGTTTAACCATAGTTGACGATTTTGACTCAAAAGTCAACTAAAAGTCAACATTGGACCTAGAATTGACTAGAACTTGACCAAAATACCAAAAGTCAACTGTGCGTCAACCATTAGCCTAGTTTGACCTAAATTGGACTAGGAGTTGACCAAAAGTCAACTGTAAGTCAATCTTTGACCTAGTTTGACTTTGTGTGACCTAGTTTGACTTAGTATGACCTAGTGTGGCCTAGTTTGACTTAGTGTGACATAGTTTAACTTAGTGCGACCTAGTGTGACCTAATTTGACTTAGTTTGACTGAGCTTGACCTAGATTTGCATATTATACACTAAAAAGCATGCTAAATACTATTAAACCCTAATTAACTCTTGTATATCTCATATTTAGGTTTGTGACTATCCTCTGAGCCTCGATTCCTATTCACTACTCAGGACAGCAGGCGAGTACATTCTCTAATAGTTTTCATTGTCTTAATATCTGTTATATCTGATTCGGTTGTAGTATTTTACTTGATTTCCGATACAATGGTACACGGACAAGTATACGTTGGATCTCGTCATGAGAGGTTATTCCTGGTTTACCTGGTATATGAGTATATTGTTCGGTCTTGTTTCATGTACTTGTATAGACACCGATTTGGGAGTGGGCTGGCCCCTTGCTCTTTAAATCCCGTGTCATGATGTGTCATGGTTGGATCCATTATAAAACTCGGGGATGGAGAGTTATTAGAGGTTATGTGATCAATACCCCTCCTGTATTTATGTTACTACTTGTATCATAGCTTTACCCTCACCTCACGTAGGATAAAGCCTGACCTGTGTTACTACTTGCCTCATAGCTTTCCATTGTGGCCGGCCTGATTCTTATTTTCTTGTATTCCTGACTCATAGTCGGTCAAATGGAAGAGCCTGATCATGTGTCCCAAGCCGATCGTATAGTGCTCTAATATTTCAATGTACGATTTATGTTTACATTATACATCAGTTATTACTGTACTGCTCTACATTTCCAGTATTTCATACCCTGACATGATATCCAGATTTATACATTCTGTTTATCCTCCAGTGTTGATATTCCATCTTGTATTTCATTATAACTGTCTTTTATAGAATTTGTCAGTTCACATGGAACTGCTATTAGCGTTTGTACTTGCTCATATCCTGACAGGATAACTTCATTGTATTTTACAAAGGATTCAGATACATACTACCCGACCTTCTACGGGTTTGGCATAGACGCAGATTACCACTTGGATTCAGTCGAGCCGGAGCCTTTAGAGGACGCACCACCGATAGGGATCTAGACTAGTAGGTTTGACTGGACTACATTCCAGTTTATCTTTTTGGCTTGTAGTATATTATTATTTTGGGATATGTACATTGTGGTATACTCTCTAACTTCTGGTTGTGACTCTGTGACTTGCATCTATTTCCAGCTTTCCCAATTCCATCATATCTGTATCATTTTGTGCGTATCTTCCTTAGATTCGTGTGATTGAGTTATATATATATATATATATATATATATATATATATATATTCCTCCGTACGAAGATGACAGGTACATATATATATTGTTGATGTTAGATTTTATAGATGACCCATACAGCGTTCTACCGCCGACACTGCGGCGTAGGCTGGACGTACCCACGTGCTCGTGCCCCTAAACAGGGTACGGGTCGTGATACGTTTTTGTGGTAGCCCATGCAGGTCTATGTCGCAACTAGTACGATCTCGTAATGGTACTCGACTTAGAGTGCTAATTACGAGTCTGCAATTAGGGTATAGGTTCTAGGTGATGATAGGAGTTACTCAGTCAGATTTTAGGAAAATTTTCGATCTTTTGATTAGCATGACAACTCTTCTTGATTTTCAATTTAATTGTTCTTCTTTGAAAATATCTTATCTTGTGCCATATTGATCTTTTGTTCGAATCTGTCTCCAGGATGACAATGACTCGAGCTCAGGCCACTGGATCTGATACAGTGCCGGAGAGGTCCGATCCATCGCGATCTATTCCTCCAGATTTGAGTGTGGCTGTCCAGGAGGCTGCCTCTACTGTTTCTACCATCCAGGTGGCAGAGGTAGCAGTACTTGGAGGTCCTCCGCAGTAGGTTCAGGGGCCTAGTGTCGTCGTGCCTAAGACTCTTCCGCCTCCACCTGCACTACCGGTATACGCTACACAGATGTTCGTACTTCTCCAGTAGATGATGGAGGCACAGCAAGCACAGGCTGAGGCGTCGCAGCGTCAAACCGTTGACGTTGAATGAACTAACTCGAGAACAATTGAATGATGACAAAATTATCAAAGACTTACATTCTTTATTTTGATTCAACAACGTACCGATAGTTCCTTGATGTTGGGTAAATGATTGAATCTTCGTCTTAGAAAAAAAAGGATTGATATTGGTACGATCTAATCGATTATCGGGAATTAATCCCGAACCCTCCCTATCATACCTTTTTCTAGTATACGAAGTCGTAGACTTGACTAACTCAATTCTTATGAAATTGCGAATCAGATCATTTGCCCTTACCTCAACAAAGGAAGCATGAACCTCTTCTATAGAACCATTTTTTTCTTGGTCGAGGCTTTGAGGTAGAACATGGAGAATGCTTATCAATTGGCTATGGCAGCAGTCGAGAAGGTCACTGTGGCTCCGGTTTAGGGCGCTCTGGCCAGGAGCTGCATCAGCAGCTGTCGAGGCTTGGTACAGTACTGGACTTCAAGAAGATGGTCCCTCGAAAATTCAACGGAACTGAGGGCTTTCTTTATGCCGACGACTGGTTGGAGGACGTAGAGCGGAGCTTAGAGTTGGCAGAGCTTCCGAGGAGGCTGTGGGTGTCAGCAGCGGCGAGCCAGTTCTTCGACATTGCGTTGACCTGGTACAGCACAGACCCTCGTGCATCTGTTAGAGGGCTGACTTGGAAGAACTTTTGGAGGCTATTCAAGATGAAGTTCAATCATAATATAGCTCTCAGTACGTTGGAGGGCCAGTTTGTAGGGCTGGTCCAGGAGAACTCCTTGGTAGACGAGTATACGGCGGAGTTCTTCCGCCTGAGCCGATTCGCCCCGGTGATGGATCAGAATGAGGAAGAGAATGCCCGCAAGTTCAGGAGGGGCCTAGTCCAGGCTGTTCGTTCTCGCACATCTGGGCACCGCAAGGCAACTTTTGAGCAGATTCTAATGGATGCTCAGATAGCGGAGGAGGACTACAGTCTTAGGCCCAAGAGGAGCGGTGATGCTTTGGGAGCTAGTTTTAGTATGTGGCCGGCTAAGCATCCCCACATTCAGCAGAGGCTGTTCCAGCAGCCTCAGTTTCAGCAGGATTAGGCACCAGCACGTGCCCATCAGCGGCAGGGACAGAGGCAGGTTCCTCAGTGTGGTTACTGTGGGAAGTCGGGGCACACCTGAGAGGCCTGTAGGAGGAGGTTGGGCGTTTGCCTGTTCTACGGAGCTTTCGAACATCAGCTGAAGACTTACCCTGTTCGTGCAGCCAAGGAAGGTCAGGACAGAGCACCACCTACTAGAGCTCCAGCTGGACCTACAGTTCAGCCGAGGGGCCTACCACTTCAAACGCAGCAACAGCATTTTGCCCAGCATCAGAGGGGAGCACCCCAGGGCAGAACGTTCATATTGGCAGCAGAGAAGGCTGAGCCCGTAGCAGATGTCGTGGCAGGTTCTGTTCTTCACGATTTGTTTCCTGTATTAGCCTTATTTAACTTTGGTGCTACGTACAGTTTTGTGTCTGTATATTTTTCTCTTAGGCATAATATTATTGCTGAATCCTTGGATAAGACTTGCAAGATTATGACTGGAGGAGGTATTATCCTAGTCAATAATGTTTGCAAGGGACGAAGTGTTACACTGGGAGGCCGAAAATTGAGTATATGTTTGCTCGTAATGCCACTTTCGAGCTACGATATAGTACTCGGTATGGATTGGTTGAGCAGGCACCATGCTAGTATAGATTACAGAGAAGGCATGGTTTTGTTTAGGCCACTCGGAGAGCCAGAGTTTGAGTTTGCTATGGGAGCAGCTGAGCCGGGAGATGGTTTCTGTGGAGCCTTGTCGGCAGGGCAGGATTTGCCACATCCATTGATAGCCGAGTTCATGGATGTTTTACCCGAAGAGTTGCCCGGGATGCCGCCCGACAGAGATATTGAGTTCTTTATAGACTTGATGCCGGGCGCTGAGCCTATCTTACAGCACATCTGTAGGATCAACAACAGCAAGTTGAGATCTTTTGGATCACAAGAGCTTGAAGTACGTGTTCACCCAAAAGGAGATGAACATGCGGCAGAGACGGTGGCTCGAGCTGATGAAGGACTTCGATATCTCGTTGCAGTATCATCCAGGCAAGGCCAACGTAGTTGTAGATGCCTTGAACAGTTATCCAGTCGCTATGTATTTGACGACAGATCTTCATCTTTTGGACGATTTAGATAGTTTGGGTATCGAGGTGATTGTTCCGGGCATGGAGATTCAGATATGGGGCTGACAGATGCTATCTGAGCTGATGGACAGAGTCAGATCAGCACAGTATAATGATGTTGCCCTGAGGAGCATCAGGGAGCAGGTACGAGCAAGTTTGCTTGACGATTTCTCTATAGCCGAAGATGGGTCACTGAGGCATGGTGCTAGACTGTGCGTTCCGAGTGGAGAGCTTCGGTAGGAGGTTCTTCAGGAAGCGCATCGTTCTCAGTACTCTATGCATCCTAGAGCCCACAAGATGTACAGAGACCTGAGAGAGCACGTATGGTGGTATGGCATGAAGCGAGATGTAGCTCAGTTTGTATCTCGCTGCTTGGTGTGTCAGCAGATGAAAGCCGAGAGACAGAGGCCAGGTGGATTGGTACAGCAACTACCCATTCCAGAGTAGAAGTGGGAGCACATCACCATGGACTTTGTGTCTGGACTTCTGCGATCTCCTGGAGGGAAAGACGCGATATGGGTCATCGTTGATAGATTGATCAAATCGTCCCACTTCTTACCTTTCAAAGTAGGTTTGTCTATGGAGAAGCTGGCAAAGCTGTACGTGCGTCAGATAGTCAGATTGCACAAAGTTTCGGTGAGCATAGTCTAGGATCGGGATAGTCCGTTTACTTCCCATTGTTGGAGGAGTTTGCATACTAGTTTGGGCACCCAGCTCTAATTCAGTACCGCTTATCACCCCCAGACAGACGAGTAGTCGGAGAGGAGCATCCAGACACTTTAGGATATTCTTCGCACGTGTATGCTAGACTTCGAGGGTTCTTGGGAGGATCATCTTCACCTGGTAGAGTTTGCTTACAATAATAGCTACCAGGCCAGTATAAAGATGTTACCATTTGAGGCTCTATACGGACGGAGATGTCGCACTTCTTTATCATGGGATGATGTTGGCGAGAGGGTGTTGCTTGGCCCAGAGATGATGGTAGATTCAGCGGAGAAGGTTAGACTGATCAGAGATAGATTTCGGGTAGCTCAGGATAGGCAGCGATATTGGGCCGATAGCCACCGGAGACCGTTAGAGTTCGAGGTTAGTTTCAGTTTCAGTTTGTGCTTGCTTGTGAATGTCTGCTTGTGATTGGTATTGAGTCTTGATTTGTGTCTAGGTTGGAGATATGGTGTTCTTGAAGATTTCTCCAACACGGGACATGCTTCGCTTTGACCGGAGGAGGAAGCTTAGCCTACGCTACATCGGGCCTTTCACTGTCCTTGGGAGGGTCGGTGTAGTTGCCTATCGACTAGACCTGCCGTCTACGCTCGAGGGAGTGCAAAACGTATTTCATGTGTCATAACTGAGGCAGTACGTGGCAGATCCTAGCCATGTATTGGATCATTCCGCGATCGAGGTGGGGCATACTCTCAACTATCCAGAACAGCCTTTAGAGATTCTGGATCGTAGGAAGAAGGTGCTCCGGAACCAGGTTATACCCTTGATCCGTATTGCATGGAGGCACTACTCTCCAGGTGAGTCTACCTGGGAGTGGGAGGACGACATACGGGAGCGTTATCCTTATCTCTTCGAGCCTTGAAGTTTTGTTTTGTTTGTTTTTTGCTTGTCTTTCCTGTACTAGTTTTCTCTAATTTTGAGGATGAAATTTTTTTAGGAGGGTAGATTTGTCACCTCCAGTTTTCAAAATTGAGGGCAAATTTATCATTTTCAATATTCTAATATTTTTATGAATATTTATTTATTAATATTGTGTTTCGGGGTTTTATTTGATCGGGTTTGAGTTTTGTCTCATTTCGACTTGTGTTAGTGACCCGGGTCAGTTTTGGACCCAACTAGACCCGACCAACTTGTCATGACCAAATCTAGATATTTATATTTGACTAAACCTATTTTATTTTAGTGTAATTAGGGATTAGAATTAGATTTAGAACTTAGAATTAGGAGTTTCCAATTTACCATTTAGACCCCAACTCAAAATCATTATATTCTTTGACTTGGAGGGCATTTTGGTAAATTTCCAAATGCCCCCAAACACTCCAAATGGTGGCTGGCCAGAATTCACCGCCCCCATTCTTCTCATTCGCAAGAAACTCTCTCTGTCACCCCCAATTTTCTTAATAGGGCTAATATGGTCATTTGCATTATTTCATTATTTTTAATATTATTTAAATATTAATTTTTAGTGTGTTTATATTATTATTGAAATAAGTATTTTACTGATAGTGTTTTTATTTATAAAAAGTTTAATATATTTAATATATATATAAAATAAAATATTTAGTTTTGTTTATAAATAAATTCTGATTTTATTTATATATATATTTTTTGGGTAATATTTCATTTATTGGAATATATATATATATATATATATATATATATATATATATATATATATATATATATATATATATATATATATATATATATGTGGGTAAATATTATAGGTTTAATTTATATAAATAAATATATACGTATACGTGTATATATATATATATATATATATATATATATATATATATGTGTATAAATATATATATAATATATATATATATATATATATATATATTAGTCTTAAGAATAGAAAAGAAAAAAAAAGAAAAAAAAGAAAGAAAGAATAATAACAAACCAAAACACACGCACCCGCACAAAGCAGCAGCAGCTGCTCGCTCCCCCCCCCCCTTTCCTAATAAACCCGAGCGGTGTATTTTCTACCCGAGCGGACACATTATATATAGATATAAATTTTTAGAGAGAGAGAGAGAGAGATTTTCACAAAACTCAAACCCTAGTCGTCACCCCAACCCAGCGTACACCCCGACGTCGCCGGCTACCAACCTGGGGCCGTCCATCGCCGGAAAAAGTGCAACGAGCATCCCACTCACTCGCAGAAACTGTCAGCGAAGAGCCAACTTCGGAGTGACGTTGCGCCGCGCACGCTCGATCAATCTTCGAGCCGTTTCTTCCGGTATGAACCTAACATATACACCTTTAATTTCCTTCAAATAGTTCGTGCCAATTCGCACCATGTGCGACAAAAAATGAGTTCCAAAATCGAGAAAAAAACTCGATTTTCTGGGTTTAGAAACTGTCCCGAAACACCAACTTCGTGGCCGATTTGCGACCAGCATGTTGCAAGTTTTCAAAATTGGTTTAAAGAGACTTGGAGAGAACCTATAGGACTTTAAAACCTTTTTTGTAGAACTGAATTTCATGTACTGTACATAAAGTTATTGATTTGTGAAGTTGGAAAAAAACTAATTTTTCAAAAGTGGTTTTTTAGAAAAATTGTCCCGATACGCCGTCCGTCTCGTCAATCCGGGCGACGTGGTCACGAACCGAAAGCATCAAAAGTTGCGTATCGACTTCGTGGTCGTGTGGACTTTGACGGAATTCAAATTGGTCGCGTGTGCGCGACGAATTTGATGCGTATCCGTCAAAAATTCACCGTATCGGCCTTTTGCATATTTGTCAATTACTTTGTGCACACTCATCAAATTGCGACAAAACTTGCGCCATTGGACTCAAAATATTTTTTTCGTCCTGTATGCCAAGTTTGGTCCGATTCTGAGACCGTTGATCGGGACGCCATTTTGGCGGGCCCACAATCCCACTCAACGGGTGATTTTGTGCACAGCCCACCGGAATCCAAAATTGGACATACCGTTGGGTTCGTCTCGTCAAACTGGACCTGTAGACATATAGTTTGATGACTTTAGAGATCGTAGATTCTAGCACGTTTTTTGGTGCAAAATGAGTCCAACGACGGACACCATTTTGACCCAAAATTACCGTTTTATCCCTGTGTCCAGAATTGGACTTATAGGTAGGCGTTTTTAGCTAATTTGACCATTCTGAGAATGTTGGTAATGTCTGTTTCAGCATTAGGAGACAGTTGTGCGAGTTGACCGTTCGTGGCTCATTGAGTGGGTTGTAGTTTCGATTTTCTCAGCTCAGGACGACAGGCGAGTACATTCTCTGATAGTTTTCATTGTCTTGATATCTACTATATCCGATTCAGTTGTAGTGTTATACTTGATTCTCGACACGAGGATACACGGACTAGTATACGTGATTCTCGTCATGAGATGTCATTCCTGGTTTACCTGGTATATGAGTACATTGTTCGATATTGTTTCCTGTACTTGTATAGACACCGATTTGGGAGTGGGCTGGCCTCCTGCTTTTCGAATCCCGTGTCATGACCTGTCATGTCTGGATTCATTATACTACTCGGGGATGGGGGAGTTATTAGAGGTTATGTGATCATTACCCCTACTTGTTTATTACTTGTGCATAGCTCCACCCTCACCACACGTAGGGTGTAGCCTGACCTTATACTACTTGTGCATAGCTTTCCATTTTGGCCGGCCTGATCCCTACATTATTATACTACCTGTGCATAGTCGGTCAAATGGAACAGCCTGATCTTGACCCAAGCCGATCACATAACGCTCTAATATCTCATGGCACTTTATTTTTATGTTTACATCATACCTCAGATTATTTTCTATTGTTTATATTCCAGTTTCATCTTATATATCTCACATATGACATGATATACAGTTCTCTTGTACCGTTTTACTTTCAGTCTTGATATTCCATCTTGTATTTCATTATGATTGTCTCTTATAGTATTTGTCAATTCACATGGAACTGCTATTGGCATTTGTACTTGCTCATATCCTGACAGGATAACCCCCGTTGTTTTTCAGAGGATTTAGATGCAGATTACCCGACCTACTACGGGTTTGGCATAGATGGAGCCTACGACCAGGACCAGCCTGTGGACCCGGTGCTCGTAGAGGACGCACCGCCAGTAGTGACCTAGTTCATCTAAATTTTGTCTTGATTACATTTTAGTTTGATACTTTGAGACTTGTAGTATTTATTTTGGGATATTGTTTTATGTCTTGGTCTCTGAACTTTTGATTGTGGCTCGGCACTATTTCAGACTATTTATCTCATCTTTATCTTTATCATTATCATCGTGTTTAACTTCCTTAGAATTATGTGATTGAGTTGTGGTTATATTCCTCCGTACGGAGATGACAGGTTATATTTGTGTCTTAGATTCTATATATTGTAGATGACCTTTACAGCGTTCTACCGCCGATACTGCGGCGTAGGCTAGACGTACCCACGTGCTCGTGCCCCTAAATAGGGTGCGGGTCATGACACACTCTCTCCACTTCAATCATTCCACAAAAATTCCTTTCTTTTCCTTTTGTATTTTAAGCTCAAAAGGTAAGTAAATCTCTTCTAATTCTTCTCCATACTCTATATCTCTCTAATCTTGGTGCTAATCCTTGTTTATCTCTTATTTATGGTTTTGATGTGGTGGAAGCATAGATTTTGTGCTTTGACCTAAAAAGAAGTAATTTTAGGACTTTTTCTTTAGATTCCAACTCCCAAGAGGTAAACCCTCACTCTATGTAACGCCTCAATCCCAAAATACGTAGAACTAGGAACGTAGACATGCCAGCTGTATACATACGAAGTACATATGCCTCGTATGAATACATAAGCTGCAAAATGCAGTAACCACAACTAACTAATCTCATCCACAAAATGTAAGAATAAAAGATATCATATAATCAACTATGAATTGTCATTGGTACATATAGTTGGGCGGAGACAAATCTACTACCAACTATAAAAAGAAATACATAACAAAAGAAAGATTTTGGCGAGCGAAGCGAAGACGATCTAAGTACAATCATCATCGAAGAAATAGTAATGATCATGGCCACGACTAGAATACCTACAAAAGACAATAGCACACACCTGGCGAGATAACCAGGTCCTCAGAGGGACGTAACAAGACACATAATATCATGCCAATATAATTGAATATAAATTGCTCAAATAAACAAGTAAATTGAATTATAACATGGTCCAATACACGCCTATTGAACTAGCTTACCATCCTTCCAACCAAACAAGGACAGGAGATGGTAAACTAATTCACGATGACGTATCTTTCCATGCTATGAATCCTATATGGTATCCGGACCCCAATAAGGTTCAATACCTTCTCATCGAAGTAGTAAGTCACACCTACAACCAAACAAGGAAAAGATGTGACGAACTAATCTGCGATAATTTATTGTTCCAAGCCACGGTCAGATATAAGTACCCAAACCAAAAGTACTCATCCTTAACGGATAAGGTAGCCTAACTGTTCTAAGTAAAATATAGTTAAGAACAATCCTTCCTACGCATGGGCCCTGGCTAAAATGGGATCGGCATGGTCCCCCCTTGGGGCACCAGAGGCCCAATCAATAAGAGCATAGTGTGTTCCGCAGAATGCCAGTGGCCGTCAGTAATCATGGGTCATCAATCCCGTATCTCCCGAAGAGCTTTCGGGTCACAAGAGAAAGTACATCGTAGCCCATACGGTAAGGAATTGTCCTCCCCGCCCAATGCCTACTATATTGTATCTACAACAGAAAACCTCTATAACCGCTAAGTCAAACTAGCATGCAATTTTATTAGCGGTTAATACTGTCGCACGACTTGTACGTACTGGTGGCCAGCCAATCATGCACGTTCGTATTCTACATGCGACACACAACCTCGTGGTATGACGTGCAAAGGCCAAATAAATGCAACACACAAGATGGTCCCTTAAATCTAGGTTTAATATGTAAGAAAAGTAATACATAATAGGAAATATAACTGAACAGTAAGTTCTAACAGGTTATGCCATGTATCACAGTTTATTTTGCATAAAGAAATTAATAAATAATGCATGAAATATGAGCTAAATAAATAAACAGCAAATGGCATGGTGTCTTGCCTGGTAGGACGTCTAGTGTGCTGCGATGATCAAGGTGGCATGAACTGCGACTTCAGTACAACAACTATGCAAGGTGACCGCTGATGGTGGCACGAAAAGTTCTATTAGGTCCAGAAGGGTCAAATTCGTTAGGGTTGATAGGAGGAAGGACAAAATTGGCAGGAGGATAGGAATAATAGGCTTAGTCTTGGACCGAAAGATAATCGAAGGAATAATATATTCTATTTTTAGAAAATATCTATAATATTAGATTTTATTAGTAAATAAAATTTAGATAAAGTACATACTTGAAAATAATAACAATATTTTTGGGCTAAACTCCAAGTTTGTCAAAATACTATTTTTAGGTAGAAATCTATATTTTTGTTACAAAATAATTTAGAAACTAATAGTATACAATTTCCAAGATAAGTAATAATAAAAATAATTACAAAGCTTATGATCAATACATGTATATACAAGGTATAATAATAAAATACTAATATATATAACTAATGCCAAAATAAAATACTGCTGACAGCAGTCTAATTGAAATCAAATAATAATAAAAAAATAAAAATAAAATAAAGTAAAACACAATTGTTATCTCTCCCTTATTTACTTAATAATAATAATAATAATAATAATAATAATAATAATTACAATAATAATAATAATAATAATAATAATAATAATAATACTATACTTAAAGAGAGAGATTAGAAAGACAGAAAGAGGGGGTCAGGAAAGAATACTGGGAGAGAGAGAAAGAGCTCGAGTGAGAGGGAGAAAGGGAAATAGGGGGCAACGGAAGCCGTCGAGCGTGGTGGCGCTCGAGGCCGGAGCGGCACGCGGCTAGAGGGTGTGGGGTTCGGTGTGGGGCAGAGCACATCCCGGAGATGGCGCCAGAGATCGGCCGGATCTCAACATCTTGAGCCGATCCCAGTAGAAGACACGCGCGCACGTGACTCAGGGACTGCCGGAGAAGAGGGCTTGCGTCCGGCTCGTCGGTGGCGGACCACGGCGGAGGTGTCGGTTTTGAGCATGGCGGCGGGGATGGCTGTCGAGGGAAGACCACGGGCGGGCGGAGCTCGAGAGAAGTTTGAGGTCGAGGAGAGAGATCAGGAGAGGGTGGCGGCGCATATGGAGGAGCGGTAGAGAGGTGCCACGCACGGTCGACGACGGAGCCACGGGGCGGTGACTAGGCGCGGCAATTTAATGTTAGGGTTTTTACTTCCCTTTCTTCTCTGGTGTTGTGATGGTGGGTGTGTATTGTGGTGTGGTGGTTGGCCGAGAGTCGATGAGGGTTGGCGGAGTGACGGTGGTGGTGGTTGCAATGGTAGTGGCGGGTGTTGAATTTAGAGGCAGCGGCCACATGGTGGTATTATCGGAGTGCAGGGATAGGCGACAGAGTTTTTGGGTTGTGGTGGTACTGGTCGCATAGGGGGAGATGGTTTGGGGGTCGACTATTCGAACGTGGTGGTAGAACGGTGGCGGTGATGCTAATGCTCTGGTCGAGGTGTCAAGGTGCTGATGACGATGGTGCCAGAATCGGGTGGCCGGGGATGAGGAGATGACGGCAGTAGAGTTGGGGGTCTCGATAGTGGAAAGGGCTAGGACTGCAGCTGCTCAAAGGGGAATTTTGGGTGATAGTGAGGGTGTAGGTGGTGGGCGATCGGCACTAGACGGCTCTGCCGAGCAGATGGCTGGAGGCAGCAGTCAGGACATGGGTTAGGGTTAGGATTAGAGAATTGATTGTGTCGGAGGTGTCCGACACGGAAGAAAATAATGTATGTGTAAATTATGGAATAAGACATTGGAAAGACACCGGGGATTGGACCCGAGGCCAATCACGGCTGATACGGAAAGGATTGGACACCGACACGATGCACTCACTTTTGCGGTAGAAATTTGTGGAAGAATAATTATGGAGAAATAATGGATGAAAAACTTATGGAGGCTCCCCTATTTATAGGGTTGAGGTAATCCTTAGAAGATAAGGATTTGGATTATTTAAACCTAAAAATAGATAATTCACTACTTAATTTAAATCAAATTTAAATCGATTCAATCAATAATAATCCAAATCAAATTTTAATTTAAATCTAGATAATCTAAACTTAAATTAAATATAAATTCTATCTTTAAATTTAAACTATTTAAAGCAAATCCATAAAAATCCAATCAAAGATTTAAATTGCCACAAAAATTTCAAAATATATTTTCTAAAAATACATATAATAATAATTTTAAAAATTATATTATTATTTAAAATAAACTAATAAAATATTTATGAAATATATGTATGCACGAAGTATTTTTATTTATTATTAATAACTGTTATAAACGAATGATTTTTTATAAATAAAATAAATAAAATAATGAACCTGGAAATTTTTGGTACGATTGCTAAAATAATTATTATATATATTATTTTGAAACAAAAATAGAAAAAATGTTTTTCTAAAAATATGTACGCTCGCACATATTCGCACTCGTCGAGCAATTACGAAAACAAAATTTCGCGCACGACGTACAATGCAACTACGCGACGTACAAATACAAAATAAATCAGTACAAATTTATAAAAAAATAGTAGAAATTTAGGGGTTTTACATCCTACCCAACTTAAAAAAAATTTGTCCTCGAAATTTAGAATAAGTAGGAGGGGTGAGAAGGTACAAGGGGTATATCGGTAATGAGAATATGCCAAGTCTTCGGGCAAGGCAAAGAAACAACGCTTTAACATAAACAAGCATTTAGTATGTCATGATTTTGATAAATTCAAAAATAGTCATGGATATGGAGGGTTGCTAGTTAAAGCAATGAAATCATGATAACACGAATTGAGTGATAACACGAATTGAGTAGATCAAGGGAATTAATTTTAGAGTCTTTAGGAGAGGTAGTTCCTTGGAAGGAAATTGGGTAGTGGACGTCTAGGTCGAAGGCATAAAAATAGGAGAACGATTGGATTATTCAAATGATTTAGAAGGTCACGATAGTAGGTTTAGGATCAAGGGAAAAGACGAATAGTTTTAGGATGATGATATAGCCACGGGTTGGTAATGGCTAATTACAGTGGTCAAAAGTAATCGGGCAACTAAAGGGGATACTCGGCACGAGAGATTTCGTCCGTCTAAAATAGGAGGAAGACGAAAGCGATAAAGTGTTCCAAAGGTGATATTATCGAATACGAATACGTGGTTCAAGGGCGACCGAATAATTTTAAAAAGAATTTTTCAAGGCATTCGTGGATGGGATTCTAAAGGCCAAGTTTAATTATGTTCCATCCACGTAAAATAATAGATAAAAGTGAACCAAAATGCACTAGGTTGATCAGACCATCATGCACCAGTTCTGAGTAGACAATCCGTTAGTGGAGGCCTCCAATAACATATGTCATGAACAAGCTTGATAAAGAATTGAGCTTGCAAAAACTAGGCTACATTAGCATCATTAGTCTAGATAGTAAAAATATAGGCACGTGAGATTAAGATTGAAATAGAGTATAATTAGTTCAAACTCCTTAAGACTCTAAGTTATATCCTATGTTGGTCTTTATACAGTCGTCATATAGTCTTCTTGTCCAAGTCCTTGGTTGGCTAGATGGGTTAGGGTCCTCTAAATTCTAAAATTTAAGTAAACTTGCTAATATAGGTCGCAAGGACAAAGGGATTGCTAGGTCATAAGGAATTATACCCAACTTAAAAGAATTAAACTAATGGTGTTTTGGGATAAAAGAAACATGTCCAACTAGTAGGGGGCACCTTCCTAACCTCTAGCAAGCACAAAAAGGAGATAAGAATAATGATAGAAGGAATCAAGCAAGATGCAAATCAATGAGTCAAATGGTAGATAAAATCTAGGAAAGAGGTCAAGTATGTGGATGAGATCCTAGACTCTAATCCTATACGTAGGCTTGCTTGGTACGGTAAAGTAACCAAATAATTTATCTTGACCTGCATGGGCCACCATAAAAAAATATGTAACGCCCAGTCCCAAAATACGTAGGACTAGGAACGTAGACATGCCAGCTGTATACAAACGAAGTACATGGGCCTCGTATGAATATATAAGCTGTAAAATGTAGTAACCACAACAAACTGATCTCATCCACAAAATGTAAGAATAAAAGATATCATATAATCAACTATAAATTGTCATTGGTACATGTAGTTGGGCGGAGACAAATCTACTACCAACTATGAAAAGAAATACATAACAAAAGAAAGATTTTGGCGAGCGAAGCGAAGACGATCTAAATGCAATCATCCTCGAAGAAATAATAACAATCATGGCCACGGCTAGAACACCTGCGAAAGACAAGAGCACACACCTGACGAGATAACCAGGTCCTCAGAGGGACGTAACAAGACATAATATCATGCCAATATAACTGAATATAAATTGCTCAAATAAATAAGTAAATTGAATTATAACATGGTCCAATACACACCTATTGAACTTGCTTACCATCCCCCCAACCAAACAATGACATGAGATGGTAAACTAATTCACGATGACGTATCTTTCCATGCTATGAATCCAATATGGTATCCGGACCCCAACAAGGTTCAATACCTTCTCATCGAAGTGGTAAGTCACGCCTACAACCGAACAAGGACAAGATGTGACGAACTAATCTGCGATAAGTTATTGTTCCAAGCTACGGTCAGATACAAGTACCCAAACCAAAAGTACTCATATCTAACGGATAAGGTAGCCTAACTGTTCTAAGTGAAATATAGTTAAGAACAATCCTTCCTACGCATGGGCCCTGGCTAAAATGAAATTGGCATGGTCCCCACTTGGGGCACCAGAGGCCCAATCAATAAGAGCATAGTATTCCGCAGAATGCAAGTGGCCGTCAGTAATCATGGGTCATCAATCCCGTATCTCCAGCGGAGCTTTCGGGTCACAAGAAAAAGTGCATCATAGCCCATACGCTAAGGAATTGTCCTCCCCGCCCAATGCCTACTATGTTGTATCCACAACAGAAAACCTCTATAACCGCTAAGTCAACTAGCATGCAATTCTATTAGCGGTTAATCCTATCGCACGACTTGTACGTACTGGTGGTAAGCCAATAACGCACGTCCGTGTTCTACATACGACACACAACCTCGTGGTTCGACATGTCAAGGCCAAATGAATGCAACACACAAGGTGGTCCCTTAAATCTAGGTTTAATGTGTAAGAAAAGTAATACATAGCAGCAAATATAACTGAACAGTAAGTTCTAACAGGTTATGCCATGTATCATAGTTTATTTTGCATAAATAAAATAATAAATAATGCATGAAATATGAGCTAAATAAATAAACAACAAATGGCAAGGTATCTTGCCTGGTAGGACGCCTGGTGTGTTGCGTTGATCAAGGTGGCACGAACTGCGACTTCAGTACAACAACTATGTAAGATGACCTTTGATGGTGGCACGGACAGTTCCATTGGGTCTAGAAGGGTCAAATTCGTTATGGTCGATAGGGGGAAGGACAAAATTGGCAGGTGGATATGAATAATAGGCTTAGTCTTGGACCGAAAGATAATCGAAGGAATAATATATTCTATTTTTAGAAAATATCTACAATATTAGATTTTATTAGTAAATAAATTTTAGATAAAGTACATGCTTGAAAATAATAACAATGTTTTTAGGCTAAACTCCAAGTTTGTCAATATACTATTTTTAGATAGAAATCTATATTTTTGTTACAAAATAATTTAGAAACTAATATTATATAATTTCCAAGATAAGTAATAATAATAATAATTACAAAGCTTATGATCAATACATGTATATACAAGGTATAATAATAAAATACTAATACATATAACTAACGCCAAAATAAAATACTACTGACAGCAGTCTAATTGAAATCAAATAATAATAAAAGGTAAAAATAAAATAAAGTAAAACACAATTGTTATCTCTCCCTTATTTACTTAATAATAATAATAATAATAATAATTATTATTATTACAATAATTACAATAACAATAATAATAATAATAATACTATACTTAAAGAGAGAGGTTAGGAAAACAGAAAGAGGGGGTATGGAAAGAATACTGGGAGAGAGAGAAAGAGCTCGAGTGAGAGGGAGAAAGGGAAAAAGGGGGCAACGGAAGCCCTCGAGCGTGGTGGCGCTCGAGGCCGGAGCGGCGCACGGCCAGAGGGTGTGGGGCTTGGCTTGGAGCAGAGCACATCCCGGAGATGGCGCCGGAGATCGACCGGATCTCAAGATCTGGAGTCGATCCCAGTAGAAGATGCGCGCGCACGTTACTTAGGGACTGCCGGAGAAGAGGGCTTGCGTCCGGCTCGTCGGTGGCGGACCACGGTGGAGGTGTCGATTTCGAGCACGGCGGCAGGGATGGCTGCCGAGGGAAGACCACGGACGGGCGGAGCTCGAGAGAAGTGTGAGGTCGGAGAGAGAGATCAAGAGAGGGTGGCGGCTCGTATGGAGGAGCGGTAGAGAGGTGCCATGCACGGCCGACGACGGAGCCACGGGGCGATGACCAGGCGCGGCGATTTAAGGTTAGGGTTTTTACTTTCCTTTCTTCTCTGGTGTTGTGATGGTGGGTGTGTGTTGTGGTGTGGTGGTTGGCCGAGAGTCGAGGAGGGTTGGCGGAGTGACGGTGGTGGTGGTTGTAATGGTGGTGGCGGGTGTTGAATTTAGAGGTGGCGGCCACGTGGTGGTATTGTCGGAGTACATGGATGGGCGACGGAGTTTTAGGGTTGTGGTGGTGCTGGTCGCATAGGCGGAGGTGGTTTGGGGGTCGAATATTCGAATGTGGTGGTAGGACGGTGGTGGTGATGCCAATGCTTTGGTCGAGGTGTCAAGGTGCTGATGGCGATGGTGCCAGAGTCGGGTGGCCGGGGATGAGGAGATGACGGCGGTAGAGTTGGGGGTCTCGATGGTGGAAAGGGCTGGGACTGCAGGTGCTCAGATGGGAATTTTGGGTGATAGTGAAGGTAAAGGTGGTGGGCGATCGGCACTGGACGGCTCTGCCGGGCAGATGGCTGGAGGCAGCGGTCAGGACAGGGGTTAAGGTTAGGATTAGAGAATTGATTGTGTCGGGGGTGTCCGACACGGAAAAAAAATGTATGTGTAAATTTTGGAATAAGACATTGGAAAGACACCCGAGGTCGGACCCCAGGCCAATCACGGCAGACACGGAAAGGATTGGACACCGACACGATGCACTCACTTTTGCGATAGAAATTTGTGGAAGAATAATTGTGGAAAAATAATGGATAAAAAACTTATAGAGGCTCCCCTATTTATAGGGTTGAGATAATCCTTAGAAGATAAGGATTTGGATTATTTAAACCCAAAAATAGATAATTTGCTACTTAATTTAAATCAAATTTAAATCTTTTCAATCAATAATAATCCAAATCAAATTTTAATTTAAATCTAGATAATCTAAACTTAAATTAAATATAAATTCTATCTTTAAATTTAAACTATTTAAAGCAAATCCATAAAAATCCAATCAAAGATTTAAATTGCCACAAAAATTTTAAAATATATTTTCTAAAAATACATATAATAATAATTTCAAAAATTATATTATTATTTAAAATAAACTAATAAAATATTTATAAAATATATGTATGCACGAAGAATTTTTATTTACTATTAATAATTGTTATAAATGAAAGGCTTTTTATAAATAAAATAAATAAAATAATAAACTTGGAAATTTTGGTACGATTGCTAAAATAATTATTATATATATTATTTTGAAACAAAAAAATAGAAAAAATGTTTTTTTAAAAATATGTACGCTCGCACATATTCGCACTCGTCGAGCAATTACGAAAACAAAATTTTGCGAGCGACGTACAATGCAACTATGCGACGTACAAATACAAAATAAAAAAAATCAGTACCAAATTTATAAAAAATAGTAGAAATTTAGGAGTTTTACACTCTAACCTTTGTAATTACTTCTAATTAGTGTCATTTGCATATTAGAGGATGCCCGAGGTGTAGGATAATCCATTATGAGAGATTTGGAACCCATTAGACCCGATTTGGAACTTTTGGCATAGGTTTAGTGCCAAATTTGGGGAAAACCCTATACAGACATATTTGGGTGTTGTCCCTAGACTAATTAGACCTAATTAGGTTAGTTTGGGTGAGATGAGGCTTGGTACGTGTCCATATTTGGATATGTAGGATCGTTTCGCGAGAAATCTTGAAAATAGACTTTTTCGGGATTTTCGGGTTCCAACACACGGGTGACTTTTTGCACCGACACTAGAATCGACAAGTTAGCACTTAGAATAGGTCCTAATCATTATTTATAACTTGTGGGTAGAGTTTGGGTCAAATTCGGATAGGTTTGGTGCCCGTATCGTACGGTATCGCCAATCGGACACCCTGGGGTCGCCAGAATGGCCATTTGGCCATTCGGGCCTCGTGTCTCATTTTCGCTCGCGTATGCGAGTTAGATTGCTTGTGTGGGGTACGTGTCTAAGCCCTAGTGGGTAGAATTGTGAGAATTTGGGTATTCGGATAGGTTTTGGGATGTTTTGGATATATATTAGTGTTAGTGTATGTTTATATATAGAGAGAGATAAATATATGTATGTATATATACGTGTGTTAGTGTGTGTGTGTGTGTGATTGTGTTGTGAGGAGTATGTGTTGTGTGTGGATGTTAGAGAGTGTGAATAGAGGAGGAGATGTATGTATGTATGTATGTATGTATGTATGTATGTATCTAAGTATGTATATATTAGTGTGTGTGTGGGTGTTTACGTATATTTTTTGTTTGTGCGTGTTAGAAGTTGTGAGTGTGTTTATGGATGGATAGATAGATAGATAGATAGATAGATAGATAGATAGATATATGTGTGTGTGTGAGTGTCTATAGGAGAGGTTAGATAAGAGATTTTATGAGAGGTTACATAGGACGTTGTATGTTAGTTGAGTGTTAGTATCATATATGTTAGGATATTGGTAGGTGGGTTGTTAGAAGTTAAGGTAATGTTAGAGGTTATTTAGAGTTAGATAGTGGTAGGTAATGGTTAGATAGATTAGTGTCTTGGTATCTTAGGATATCAAGAGTGGTATCTCAAGGTAAATATGATTTACCTTGGTATGGGCAAGGTAATGTGAATTACCTTAGTAATGGGTAAGGTAAGGTATTTGTGATACCTTCAAGATAAGGTATTGAGATACCAAGTTAAAGTATCAAGATACATGGGTATGGTATTGGGATACCATGGTATAGGTAGAGGGTTACCTAGATACTAAGGTAGAGGTAAGTTATAGGTTTACCTTATAGGTAAGGGTTTACCTAGGCTAAGAGATTTATATCTAAACCAAGATATTGGTATCGGGATACCAATAGGGCCAAGATATATGGTATCTTCGTAGGTAAATGCTAGGAATATGATACCTAGGCTAGAGTTGACCCCGTTTGACTATAGTTTACTGTTTGACTCAAAGTCAACTAAAAGTCAACATTGGACCTAGAATTGACTAGAACTTGACCAGAGTTGACCAGTTGACCAAAAGTTAACTGTAAGTCAACCATTAGCCTAGTTTGACCTATATTGGACTAGGAGTTGACTAGTTAACCAAAAGTCAACTGTAAGTCAATCTTTGACCCAGTTTGACCTAGTTTGACTCAGTATGACCTAGTTTGACTTAGTGTGTCCTAGTATGACCTAATTTAACTTAGTGCGATCTAGTTTGACTTAGTGTGACCTAGTGTGATATAATTTGACTTAGTTTGACTAAGCTTGACCTAGATTTGTATATCATACACTAGAAAGCATGCCAAACACTATTAAACCCTAATTAACTCTTGTATATCTCATATTTAGGTCTGTGACTATCCTCTGAGCCTTGATTCCTATTGACTGCTCAGGACCGCAAGCGAGTACATTCTTTGATAGTTTTTATTATCTTGATATCTGCTATATCTGATTCAGTTGTAGTATTTTACTTGATTCTTGACACGATGGTACATGAACTAGTATACGTTGGATATCGTCAAGAGAGGTTATTTCTGTTTTACCTGGTATATGAGTATATTGTTCGGTCTTGTTTTCTGTACTTGTATAGACATCGATTTGGGAGTGGGCTGGGCCCCTGCTCTTTAAATCCCGTGTCATGTTGTGTCATGGTTGGATCCATTATATTACTCAGGAATGGGGAGTTATTAGAGGTTATATGATCAATACCCCTCATGTATTTTGGTTACTACTTGCATCATAGCTGTACCGTTGTCTCACGTAGGGTAAAGCCTGACATGTGTTACTACTTGCCTCATGGCTTTCCATTATGGACGGCCTAATTCTTGTTTTCTTGTATTTCCTGACTCATAGCTGGTCAAATGGAAGAGCCTGATCATGTGTCCCAAGTCGATCACATAGCACTCTAATATCTCAAGGTACGATTTATGTTTACATTATACATCAGTTATTACTGTACTGCTCTACATTTCTAATATTTTATACCCTGACATGATATCCAGATTTACATATTCTGTTTATACTCCAGTGTTGATATTCTATCTTGTATTTCATTATAACTGTCTCTTATAGAATTTGTCAATTCACATGGAACTGCTATTAGCGTTTGTACTTGCTTATATCCTGACAGGATAACTTCGTTGTATTTTACAGAAAATTCAGATACAGACTGCCCGACCTTCTAAGGGTTTGGCGTAGATGCAGATTACCACTTGGATTCAGTGGAGCCGGTGCCTTTAGAAGACGCACCACTAGTAGGGATCTAGACTAGTAGACTTGAATGGACTGCGTTCCAGCTTATCTTTTTGGCTTGTAGTATATTACTATTTTGGGATATATACATTGTGGTATACTCTCTAACTTTTGGTTGTGACTTTGTGACTTGCGTCTATTTCCAGCTTTTCCATTTCTATCATATCTTTATCATTTTGTTCGTATCTTCCTTAGATTCATGTGATTGAGTTTTATATATATATATATATATATATATATATATATATATATATATATATATATTTTTTTTATATATATATATATATATATATAAAATATATATATATATTTTATATATATATATATATATATATATATATATATATATATATATATATATATATATATATATCTGTGTGTGTGTGTGTGTGTGTGTGTTGTGTGTGTGTGTGTACCTGTCATCTCAGCATGGATATATATATATATATATATATATATATATATATATATATATATATATATATATATATATTGTTGATGTTAGATTTTATAGACGACCCATACAGCATTCTACCGCTGATACTGCAACGTAGGCTGGACGTACCCACGTGCTCGTGCCCCTAAACAGGGTGCGGGTTATGACAAAAAACCATCCCCAAGGTCGATCTGCTCGACTTCGTCTTCGGTAGGGGGTTCTCGCAATTCAAACGGAGACTCCTAGTGTGCGCCTAGGCGTTGAGCCCAGGTTTTTATTCGAAGAAATCTCCTGTTTGATCGTCATCTTTATCTTCTGAAGGATATACGGATGTCATGTTGGCTGAAAACACTTTCCTGAAGACTGAGTCGACGCTGGCGTTGGAGTCCCAAGTTAAAGTTTAAGATGAGTGAGAATGTATGACATCCTTTGCTTCTAATTCTTCTGGAGTTGTTAGAGGCATGATATAGCCTACCCCCCATCGGGTATGGTGATAGTAGTCTTGCGGCTTCCCGGTTGGCACCAAAATTCGTAGAAAAAGGTGTCGACCTTTGCCATAGTTCAGACCTTGGCCGCTCTTCAAGTTGTAACCCATCTTTTGGTTGAGATACTTGGCTCGATCGTTGTACCAGTAGATTTACATTATGCCGGTGTCGGGTCCTGGCTCTGTTGGTGCGAGGTCTTGGTGACGCTCGACTTTGCCAAAGATAATGGGCTTCTCGTCCTTATTTTGAGGTAGGACTATATAACAGACTCCTTGATACAGGACGACTCGATTTGTATGACTCACAGTCATTATTTGTGTTTGCAACTACTGTAGAGCATTATCTAGAGTGTACATGGTATTCCAATATGGAAGATAAGAATAATTGAAAGACACTCTATTATTGATAAATATAGGATCTTGTCCAGAGGGATTACCTCATCGAGGGATGGGGCATTGACATTAGCCGATATGTACTCTCCAAGCTCTTTGTCAGTGAGAACTGAAGCAGCCTTGGGAGGTTCAGGAGAGTTTTTCGGGAGCTTGGCCCGTGCTGGCTCTTGGGATGTGCTGAGAAGGACGTCGAGGTCTTCTCTTGTGGCCTGATGGGTGCCGACAACTGAGGAGGCTTGCCTTTGAGCCGTACCTTGAGGGAGCCTCGGTTGGTGTGCCGAAAGCTGGAGCCTTTCACCGTAGATTGGCTACGAAGGGAGCCGCCACTTGAGGGGGCTTTCCTTTGAGGCGTATCTTCAATGGAGCTTCATTGGGTGTAGTGCCCGGAGAAGATGGCGCCTTCCCGCGGAGTTTAACTACCATAGGGGCCGATGTTTGAGGCGGTCTCCCTTTGAGTCGCACTTTTAAGGGAGCATTGATTATCATGTCCACCTCTGAGTCAGCTTCGACCTCAGCTTCTGCCTCGTCATCAGCGTCATTGGCTTTATCTTCGAGATGAATTGATTTGTATAGATTAGCATCGGTGAAGAAGGCTTCAATCCCTCTGAAGGGATCGATATCAGCAAACTCTGTTCGGATGATGTCGCTGGTGGATACATATTTCATACATTGATGGAGGGTGGATGGCACCACCATGTATTCATGTATCCATGGCCATCCCAACATGATGTTGTAGTTGACGTCTGCATCCATAATATAGCAAGTTACCTCGGTCTGGAGATCGCCGATGTGACACTTCAAGCGGATCTTCCCCAGCGGCTCACTCATACTGGCGTTGAAGCCACTGATGGTAGTGTAAGACGCTGTCAGGCAATGCATCGGGATCCCTAACGTCTGAAGTAGAGTTCGGGGGATGATGCTGAGAGAAGACCCAGGGTTAATTTGTATTTGATCCACCTTGATGGCACCGACATACCCTGTATAATACAGGGGTCTGTTGCATCTACTGTTCTTGAACAGCATATCCTATTGAGTGAATGTGATGTTGGGGATTATCTACCCCACATTATGGCAGTACAAACATGCTATCGGATCGTCATCAGGCTGCTTGACCTGACTGATGAAAGACTCGGCGTCCTTCAGGGCTTCATAGAGAGCCTTCCGAGTATCTTTGGATAGGCGGAGGAGCTCGAATAGGGAAAGACGTACTGGAGTACTGGCCAATTGTGCCAATATGTCGAAGTTGTGGGGCTCGGTTAACCCCGGAGTGTTGTCTTTTCGAAGAGGCTTGTCGAAGCGGGCCTCCTTCTGCTTTTGTTTATCAGCTGCAGAAGGTTGGAATAAACCTTCTCCTTGGACATCTGTGGTGATGATAGGAGGCATCACTTCGGACGGAACCTCCTCTGGTTGGGCGTTCTGCTGTGAACGTGTTTGTACGGGTAGTGCTTCCTCAAGGGAGGAAGTCACCATTCGGCAAGACTTGGTCTTCTTATCTTTGTTTTTGGAGGTAAAAGGTACCCCCGGTTAAGTCAGCTCTGGAACGAGATCCGGGTGAACCCACATGATCTCTCCCTTGGATGTTATGAGTGGTGTGAGCCCACCCACGTTGTCATAGGTTGGTGGAAGGTTGACTACTTCCATTGTCGCCTTTGGGATGGGGACGACGCCATCTTAAACCGTGGTAGGGGTAAAGTGCCGAATTGGAGCGACACCATATTAGCTGAGACTATCTTCTCCTCGTAATCGACTGAGATGACGTTCGTATTGATCATGCGCTGTATGTAGTCTTTGAGGATGTAGAAGTCTTTAGTTGGATGTCCAATGAACCGATGGTAGTGACAATACCTTGGGTTGCTGACTCTGCCTACTTCGTCAGGACGCTTGGGATCAGGTAATTTGATTTTGTCACCCTGCTTCAGCATCTCGAAGAGCTGTAAGGTATCCTCATCGTGGAAGGAGTAGACCATCTTCAGACATGGTGCAGTAGAAGGCCTCTGGATAGGACCCTGCATGCTGTTAGACGCATTGACAGTCAACGCCTGCTTCCTTTTCACTTTGCGGCTGCTACTGCTAGTCGCAGGACGTTTCCTTTTGTCATCAAAGGTGGAGAAGTTAACCCCCAGAAGGCGAGCGTTACACGCTTTCTTCTCAGCAGCTTCGGCTTCAATGATCAACGAACTCCAATTGGGCCGGGGAGTGGAGTTGAGCCAGAGCTTGATCGCGGGGATCATGTTTATGCTATAGGAGTCGATAAGTGCATGTTCCGGCATGTCTGAAGGCAACCTTAGGTATGCTTGTCGGAAATGCTCGATGAATTTTCAAACCGTCTCCTTCTTTGTTTGTCGTACTTCTATTAGAGACGACATGTTCATGTCTCTACCTCCGTCGTAGAACCGATCGAGGAAGAGGCATGTCAAATCATCAAAGGATGATATGGAGTTTTTAGGGAGACTGCAGTACCAGTCGTAGGCGACTCCCTTCAGAGCCCCGATAAACAGGCTCGTGAGCAAGGTGTCTTCTTTTGGAAGATGCCCCGTCTGAGACTGAAAGTAGGTCATGTACCGATGAGGAGAGTCCTTCTCGTCGTATGGCATCAGTGTATGTGGTTTATACTTGGGGGGATAAACTACTTTGTTCTACTTAAGAGGGTAGGGTTGAGGAAGCCCCAACTTCTGACGTTCTTTCTGCCTGTTTCGGGCCTCGAAGCGTTCACGCAAGTCCCTGATCATCTTGGCCAAGTCTTTTGTCGTTCTGGGAGCAGGTGAAGGCGGTATGGCCTGAAGTTGGATATTGGAAGGAGCTGACGCTCGTGGTGTAGTGTGGTGCTCCATCCCTGAAGATACCCGTTGAGGGGGTATAGTCGATTCTCTGTTGGCCCCTGGATCAGGGCTATAGAGATAGGTGCCTTTGCCAGAGTGGTTCAAATGTCGAACACCGCCTGGGTCATGATCTACATGGAGGCAAAAAGAATTTTGAGACTCCCCTCAAGAGTGTCTATGCGCTGCACATTGTCCAGCATTGGAGCGTCAGATTCTCCTTCATCACCACCCCCTGCCATGTAAGCTGTCATAACATGGGTAGAAGTGGATGGATCAGTCGAGGCTTCGCTTTTGACGTCACTTTCCTGTGGTGGTGCTTCTTCTTCTGAGGCCTCGTGTTGGCTACCCCCAGTTACTTCAGGGTCGGTTTGTCGAAGCGCTTCTTCGTCTTCGAGGAAAGGGTTGCCAGAGGCTTGACTACCCCGGCTGTTACTTCTGCCAGGGCTTTGATCCTTGCTCGGGTGCGTTCATACACACCTAGGGATGGGACCACTGTCTTGCTTTTCCTCGCTGAGTCTTGGAAGCAGAGGCTGAGGAATTGGCAGTTGTCTTTCTAACGGATGAGTGACAATTAGAGACAACATGACAGGAAGCAATCTTGGGCTCCGCTTCATCTTCGATTGGCACTTTCTTTTCGAGGCGACGTCTGATAGGTGCCGTAGATTATAGTCACTGAAACACGGACTGCCTCTATGGTGGAGCTGCTGTTTTGTAACAACAGCAGTTGATGGTGACCATAGCATAGGTGTGCCCTACGAGGGACATATTATGATTATTGATCAGCTCTCCTGATTTACGTTTGTGACTGATCACATTACATAAATCATGATAGAAGAGTTTTACTTTAATACCCCTATTAGGCACATGGCAAAGCCAAGCACCAGGATGGTCATGTGAATATTGTACCCCCTGATCTGGTTCACGCGCATGAGATACGCTCAGATCATTGGTAGAGAAACATCATTTATGGCAACTTGAGTCCACTTCATACGCGTCACCCAGGTGGGTGCATGGACTCAACAACGCAGTTGCCCAGCCAGACTTGGTTCGAAACATAATAGATGCGCCCAAGCAGGACAGAAACTTTGAGAGTCGACTCCTTTCTCGCACAGATGTGCCAGAGTTGACTCTGTACAGCTTACCATCAGCAGCACGCATGATTTTGAGCGCATGCATCTGGTTTGCTGTTGGCCTAGCACGTTCGTGGCGTATAGCCTGTGCTGTCTTAGATTTCTTTGTACTAGCCCCTGAAGACGCATAGTACTCAGAATCCAATTGTGTCTCGCCATGACAACGAGTGAGTCTATTGAAGACAGACATTCTATTCTGTGCATAAGAGCTCATATGCTGGAGATTGGTTGCACCTCTGCTCCGTTGGCGTATCTTCTTCGGCTATAAAAAGACGGTTGGGGAATACAGTCAATACTACGTTTCCCAGATTGATGCACGACACCAGTGGGCACATCCTTGTTGTTGAGAGCGTCAGCAGGAAAGGCTAGCTGCGGTGGCGTATCCCTTTCAGTGATAGTGCCAGGCGCATCGGCCTTGTGCACCCAGACTTGGCGAGTCTTCTTCGGCTTTGGCAGTCGCTTTGAAGGAATCGTGCTGCCTTCAGAGATGAACTCCTCATATGCCTGTTGATTGAGGTGCACCACAAGTATTTTGTAGGAGGAGCCGAGTTTGATGTCGTCAGATTGTGACACAACTTTCTCGTTGGAAGAGAAAGAGGTCTCCAGCAGAGTCGCCAGCTTGTTTGCATCGAAAATGTGACAAGATTTTGTTGATTAAAACTTTGGTATTTCAATTACAAATAGAACAGTATACGGTGTAGGACTTAGACATAGTCCTAGGAGTATACTTTTGTTTTTATCTGGGAACTGTGTCGATGGAGCGAGTGATAATGCGTTGAATCCGTTGACGATCTGACGACGATCTTGAACCCTCCGAAGGTCTGGGTTGCTCTGGATGCCAGAGCATTGCTAGAAGAAGCGGACGTTAAGTCTCTTTTGGCCTCTGTCTGTGGATGTGCTTTTCTCTGTGTGTATATGTCCGTCCTTATCTGTGTGTATGGTATGAAGGAGTGATCCTTCTATTTATAGATAGCAGACGAGCTGCTTATGCGCGTATATATCGGATCCGCCTGGACATGGCAACTCCACGTGGCTGATGCTGGCGGGGGCGTATGGTTGATGCGCCCTAGATTGAAGCTGAATCTGCTGAACTGCTGCGCTGGGCTGCGATGGAGCTGACACGTGGCAGTCGTAGAGATTTGGTTGTTGCTAAGATCTTGGGCGGTTAGCACCCATTCTTTGAATAAAAATGAGTCAAGGGATGCGTGGCGTATGCATGTGGCTCAGAGATCTCGGTTTTGGAGGAGAGTGATCTGTAGGGGTGCGCCTAGTATCCAGCGCATGGAGCCGACTTAGTCTATGAGTTTTAGGCGTCATAGACGAGTATAGGCGCATGGCATTTGAGGCGCATGCAGAGCTTCACATCAGGGTGCGCCTAGGATCAGGCGCAGAGGAGGTGACTTGGTCTCATGACCTTTAGGAGACATGAGCAAGTCCAGGCGTATGGCTTTCAACGTGCATGCATAGCCTAGTCTTCTGTTGCTTGGGATCAGAAGGAAGCCGGGGGCACATGACTACTTGGGTGCATGTCATCTTCTGGACGCATGGCCACGAGGCGTTTATGAATGATTGGTCTGCCACGTTATCGATCCCAGATTTAATGATGGTGCTGACATCAGTGGCACTTCGTTTTCTGCACAACTGAATTAGACGGCTCTTGGAATGCGTTGTCGTCTTTGTCTTTCAGTATTAAATGTTTGATGGAGAGGGTTGCATTGGTTAGTGCCAATCTGGGCGCATAGCTAGGCCTACTGGGCGCATCTATGGGGAGCTCATGATATCGACGGCGCATTTGCCCATGTGTTGCATCCTCTTTGGCCCGCCTATTGGGTTCTTCGAGGTGTTAATTGTTTCCTTGACTTAGCCGATTACGAGACGACGGATGCATTTTCTATTTAATACAAACTAATTGTATAAAATTTGGAACGTTGGCCATTTGGCACTCGGGTGTAGGCTGTCCGTGCTTATAAATAGCCGCATAAGGAAAAAATTTGCTTTCATTCTTCATTTCGATATAAAGATGAACTTGGCTGGAGCTCCACCTTGGTGAACTATTGAACTCGAGCTCTTTTCGAGGGTGAAAATGCACTACCCCAGTCTTTCCATCGTTCTGAGCTTCCGGAATAGTGTCTATTTCATCCAAACATCGGGATCGTCGAGTTCCGACACAGGCCGATGGTGCTTGTTGTATCCAAAGATCAGGGCGGCCGCACTCTATCTTTCGTTATGCTGGCAGAGCCATAGGTTGCCGAGTGTGCCTGTTATTTTCGAAGATTGGGGCCTTATGCCATGATCTTTATCGACCTAGAAGAGCTCCTCCTCCTACTACATAAGGGCTGATTGGTGCTGATGAGAGAGAGTGATTCGCTCTGACTATGCACGGAGATGCACATACGTTGAGATGCTGGAATGATGCGCTTTACAGATGATGTGCCTTATAGATGATGCGCCTAGCAGGGGGCATATGGCAGTTTCTACGCCTGGCTGTAGCTTTAGGATCTTTCTTTTTGTAGAATTTCTCCTTTGTAAAGTCTTTCATTAGACATGTAATAAACTTTCATATGAAATAAAAGTCTTCTTTTGAATGTCTTTAAATTTGCACTTTTCTTTACTGTGCCAAGTATTTGTTTGAGCTTCCTGGCGCATTTGAGTTGGTCGTATGGTTGGGTTGAGCGCATAGGAATTATGGCCTATAGATGTGTCTAAAATTCCATGCTTCTATAATCCCTAATTAATCTCTATGTTTCCATCAATCTATCCAGATGACAGCTATGACCCGAGCACGTCGCTTGAGAGAGGCACAGATGGCAGCTGAGGAGTAGTGGTACCTCCTGCTGCTGAGGAGGTAGTGCTTCCTCCTGTTGCTGAGGAGGTAGTGGTACCTAAAACAGAGATGAAGGTCAAAGAAGAACTTCCTCCTACTATTAAGAAGAAAGTGATTCCTAAAGCTGAGATAGCTGTGAAGGAGGAGGTGGCACCAGAAGACAGTTACACCGGGAGTTCCAGTCATACAGCTCCTACGGATATTGATCTTTCTGGCGTGGATCCTACTTATGCGCAGTGGCTGAGGAGGGAGATCTCTCTGCGCCTGCGTAGAGGGTAGAGCAGTATGATATGACTTTTGACCAAATTTGTTTCCGGTAAACTTATTTTTGGGTTAGACTTGGATGTTTTTACAACTCTTGATGTTTCTTATTTTCTAGACATGATTATTATCTAGACTTGGATGTTTTTGGATGCTATAATCTAGACTTGGTTATTATCTAGAAATTCAATGGAGGGTTGCTCCGGATCTATTTTTATGAACTGTGATATGTTAAATGCATGATTATTATCTAGAAATTCAATGGAGGGTTGTTCCGGGTCTATTTTTATAAACAGTGATATGTTAAATGCATGGTTATTATCTTTTTCTATCAGGTATGGCAGGACGCAGAGGATCGTACCACCATAGTGGTAGAGGAGTATCCCGTGGAGGTAAATGTTCCACCGGTGGACGGAGTGGTACTCCATTAGTGGATGATGGTGCCGGTCCCTCGTCTCCTAGTACTCCAGTGTACCAGCTACTCAGATCTCCGTCTGCGTCGACGGTACATGGCAGTAATCTTGGTATGGACAGTTCCAGGCCTGAATCTATCCCGTCTAGCAGCATTTCTCCTACGAACGGTACTATGGAGATGGAGGAGCAGATGGAGGAGGTCGCACCTACGCCGCCTCCATATGATCCTAGCGATCCCCTATGCGCCCCTCTGGACGAGACGAGGATGGAGATTTGGTGCGACGGGCCTACAAAGTAAGTTAATTAGTTAACATTTATATATACTTATATCTATATATAAATGAATTTAATTATCGTTGTGTAGATATCGTCCCCCGTCAGTTCATAGGGCATTGGGGCTATTCTGAGGTCCAACTATGGGGGCCCTTGGATCAACTACTCGTATGCCTCAGACGAGAGGAAGGCATTCTGGTTTGCCCACTTAAAGGTAACTAAAGTATATTGTTTTTAGTATAAATCATATTTTATGCATATTGTATAGCTAACTAATTTAATTCTTGTAGAAAATATATTTTTATCGACCACACCGAGCTGAGACGATTGAGAAGCAATTTTCTGCCGTTGCCGCCAAGTTTATCCGGGATGCGATCGACGACCGAAAGGCTCAAGACCGTTCCTAAAAAGGGATCCAAGGTTGGATCACGCCCGAGCAGTGGACTGCCGTGAAGGCTAGATTCGACGCTCCTAGATACAAGGAATGGTCGAAGAAGGCGAAGGTGGCTAGGACGAGGGCAGGGAAGTGGTGTGGTGGCTCGATTCCTATGACAGAACATTTTCGTCGTCTGGTACGTGTTTTACTGTAATATATTATTTTAATGAAAGAAGTAATAAAATGTTTAATTTCAATGAAAAATATTTTATTATAACAGGTAAAGAATGGTGCGAACCCCATCACGGTGACGGTCTTCCTGGCTACCCATCGGAAGGACAGAAAGCTCATCGATGATCGAGCCATGCAGAGCTATGTAAGTATTACTTTACATGTCACTAACTTTATTATAACTTAAGAAATATGCAAATATATCCATAGACGTGGAACAACTAGGTTGGTAGTAAATATTATGCTTATCGAGATACGTACTTTTCTAGGATGAGTATCTTAGGCTAGAGCGTGAGCATACTAGTACATTTACGGAGGGAGGGCTTATAATTCCTCGCAGCCCCCTCCGACTTGGACGATGGATGAGCTCTCGATGACTGCCGCTGGTGGTCTTCAGATGGCTACGTATTACGGCATGGGATCCTACGGTGCCTTTGTTGCGACGAAGTCATCCAGAGCCTCCTCTGCCAGTGTATATTCCCCACAGCCCTCAGAGGAGTCGGTCCGACTGGGGAAACTCTATCGCCAGCTTACTGAGCTGCGTGACGAGCTCTTATGGAGGATGGAGGAGCAGCCCAGTCTCAGCCGCATACGGACGATGTGGCCCTTACCGCACGATTTGATATGCTCGAGCGCACCATTAGGAAGACGGGCGAGAGGATGGATCGTGGCGTTCAGTCGGTACAGGAGAGGACGGATCTTGTCATTCATGTGTTGCACGGGATGCAGGCGGCCATTGGCGAGCAGGTTTTGAGGCTGGAGGTTGTTATGGATTCCACCAACTCCAGACTGCTGGCCATGGAACAGACACTTCCTGGTCGTGCTTCGGCATCCACACCGACTACAGCGGCTCTACTGCCTCTTCTTCCTTCTACTGATGGGTCGTCACCTGTGATGCTGACCCTGAAGCAGTATAGGTTCCTGGTGTCCCAGATGCAGGCACTGCCTACTCCTCCTCCTTCTCCTCATTCTGACCAGGCGTAGTCCTTTATTGGACTTGTTTTCATTTGTTGTGTTGGTGACCCATTGTTGGATCTTTATGTATTTGTTGGTGACCCATTTTTTGGTCATTATGTATTTATTTTATCCCGGGTATGACTATTTATGTTATGTTATGTTGAATATTATCAGATACACTTTTGATAGTCGTTCGGTAGTGGATTTGTATCCACCTAGCTATTTCTTGTCTTTCTGATCGTTCGATTCTATTTATTTGATTATTGGTAGTGCATTATTATTATTTGTCTATATGTTGGTTTACCGGTGTTGAGTGTTCTACCGAAGGGGTGGGCGAACCCAGGGAATTCTACGAAGGGTTGCTCCGGGTCTATTATTTGCAAATTGAAACTCTAAATACAGGTACAATATTTTTAATGTTACTGTTATTTTTGTGAAATGCATACTGCATTCATTTTTTTACATTTTTTTAGAATTAAAGACATTTAGCGATGCTTAGCGACGGTCAGCGACGCATACATACGTCACTAGAACGTCGTAAAACTGAGAAACAGAACGTCGTAGAAAGTCGCAGAACGTCGCAGATACGTTGCCGTGGCAAACTGTACAAGTTAGCAAATCTAGTATCCGAACGTCGGTATTCAAGTATCGTAACGTCGCAACAATGATGACATGGCAACCAAAAATTGCCAGATGTAGAGTCAAAAAATGTCGCTAATCTCTGACTGTAACGTCGGTAAAACCTGAATGGACAGCGACAATCAATAACGAAATGTTACGTCGCTAATTAGTAACGTTTTTGTCGGTAAACGTCGCTAAATCTAGCGACGTCGAGCGTCGCCGAATGACGTCGCTATAGCGATGTTTTACAAGTTAGCGACCATGAATAACCCGACATGCCCGAAACGTCGCTAAAAATGTTGTTGTCAGAAGTTAGCGACGTTTTTTTGCTGTTTAGCAATGTTGTTAGTCGTCGTTAATATGAGATATTTTGGTAGTGACAGTAGCTTCCATATAATTGGGCTTCCAATTATGGCAAGCCATTTATGATTGGATTTCCCTTAAATATATGATTGATGCATATTTGAAGTATCCATATATATTGACCTTCCATGTATGGATTACCAAGGGCTTATAAAAGGGTGATGGATGCAAGTTGAAAAGCATCTAAAAAAAATAAGAGTGTTTTACAATCTTTGAGAGAGAGAGAGAGAGGATTAAGGACTATTGTGAATGAGAGATTGCTTCGAATAATTTTTCGACATCTCTTGTTCTTCGGTGTCCGCAATCAAATTTTTTTTTCTTTCAAATGAGTTATGGTAATCCGTGTTGGATCGGGAGGAGCTTGTAGAGGATGTATTCTTTTTATTAGTAGAGGTTCTTCAGGGTTAGACTTCGATCATCCCGTGGTTTTTCCAGTTTTTCACATCAAAAATCTTTGTGTCTGTGATTTGTGTTGGCGTTTTTGGTTTGTGTGCTTTTGCTCTATTCTCTCGCAGGACTTTCTGGTTTGGGGGAACGATTTCTGCGCTTCATTCCCAACATAGGAGACATGCGCAAAGGTGTAACACTGTTGTATATGGAGAGGCACAACACCTGTAATCCATGCTTAAGGCACTTCCACCTCTTTGCTTTGTGTGGTTGTAGTGAAGAATCTAATTCTCATATATTTATTTATTCTAATTGGACATCTGGTTGTTGGAACTACATTTTTAGTCTCTTGGGACTCAGAGTTCAGGCCCTTCTCCTTTCAAATTTTTGAGTAATTTGGGACATTCTTCTAATTTGTTTACAAAGAAACTTCTATTTTATTATTCCTTCATGGTTTTGATCTAGTTTGGGAAGAGAGAAATTTAAGAATCTTCAAAATTGTTTTCAACTGATAAGAAATCTTTATCAAAAAGATTCAATATCATTATCTATTTTGTGTCGAGAAAGCTCAAACGCAAGAAAGTCTAAATGATCGTTTCTTAATAGTCTTCCAAGTTATTTTATTTTCAGTTGGATTACAAACTCGTTGGACAGGACTTTGGTTATGGTGAACCTTAAATCTACCATCAGGGAAGTTCTTTAACGTCATTTTGAGCTTTATATTGTAATACTATATAGTGATATTATTGCACTATGTACTACTTAGATTTTCTTTTATTATAATGAAATTCTGCTAGGTTTTACTTGATCCCATCCATTCTCTCTCAAAAAATAATAATTTATTTTTACTATTAAGATCTAGTTTGATCTAGTTCAAGTACCCTATATGTTTCCTAAGTTATCTATTCCAAATAGGGCTCAATATAAGTAATTGTGTTCTAATTTATGTACATTTTTTATAGAAGTTTATGTAGCACATATTGTTTTGTCTGCAAGCACCAAGACGAAACCAAGAGAAGAAACCAAACAATAATACAAGTAACAAAGTAAAGAACACACCAATATGGTAACGCGGTTCGTCTAAGCCTACGTTTGCAGAGTAGCAAGAACTACTCAAAATTACTTTAGTAATGGAGGTTACAAAGGTGCAAGAGAACTCTCAAACTCTCACAAATGGAAGCTCACAAAAAGCTACAAAGCCTCTTACATATCAATTGTTTCTCTCAACAATATTAGAACTCTCACACAATTGATATATTCAAATGACTTTACTGGCTCATTATGTATAGCCAAAACTATAGGTATCCCACAAGTCTCCATTAAACCATTGATTAATGCAATACATTACATTAATCCTATTTCAATGCCTTGGAGAAAATAACAGTCAAATGCACCAATTAATGTGCATACATTCATGCTGGTGGAAGACTAAGAGACTCCACTAAAGAAGTTATAAATCGAGCCATTAATTCCATATCTCCACCTTGACGAGATTTGCAAAAAACATCAAAAGAGAGTTGAACCAAAATAGAGCAACCATCAAAGCTAACAAATACCACAAGTTCCATATGGCTTATCAAGCACACATAATATGAGACTTCTAACTTGACTGTAGTAACTACTTTAGTCAATATATATGATGGGTTATCTTTAGTGTCTATTTTCTGAAGGATTACCTTCCATTTTTCTGTTTCATCTCGCACCTTGTGAAGTCAAACATCTATATGTTTCGTTCTTGAGTGATACGTCTGACACTTCGCCAAATGAATTATACTTAGTCTATCACAACAAACCTCCACCTGCTTTAGATGAACCCCCAATTCATTAAGCAGTCCATGTAACCATAGAACCTCTATTACAGCTTCTACTGCAGCTATATATTCAACTTCTATTGTTGACAAAGCAACTATATCTTGTAAATCAAACCTCCAACTTATTACCTCCTGAGCCATAGTAAACAAATAACGTGTAGTTGACCGCCTTCTGTCTAATTCACCTGCATAGTCAGAATCAACATATCCCACTACAAGATTTCTAATAGAATAATGTTTCTCTAAACACAAACCAACATCTCTTGTCCCACGTAAGTATCTCAAATTAAATCCATTTCGCAACATTCCAATGCTCTTTACCACGATTATGCATATAAAGACTCACCATAAAAACAATATATGCAATGTTCGGTCATGAACAAACCATAGCATACATCAGAGAGACATACAAATTAGAGTACGAGAAATTTGCCATGCATGCAATGCTTTTCTTTTTCAGTTTTTGGACATATTTTAGAGCTAAGTTTGAATTGAGGGGCCAAAGGAGTACTAACTGATTTGGTTGTACTATCAACCCCAAATTTCTAAAGCAAATTTAGTAAGTAATGTTTTTGAGTCAAAAATACCAAACCCTTATTGTGATGACAAGTGATTTTCATTCCAAGTATCTTCTTTGCTTCACCAAGGTCCTTCATTCCAAACTCCACCATCATATATGCTTTCAACATTCCAATTTTCCTCACATTCTTTGAAACAATTAACAAATCATCAAAATATAACAACAAAATATATGAAAGGCACACACTGTAACTTTTTAAAATAAACACAGTGTTCACATTTGCTTCTAAAATAATTTTGGCCTTTCAGAAAATCATCAAAATTTAAATACTATAGCATAGAACACTACTTTAAGCCATATAATGATTTCTTCAATTTGCAAACAAAATTCTCTTTTCCCTTTACCTTATACCCATCGGACTAAGACATGTAAATCTCCTCATCTAAATTGCCATGCAGAAAAGCCGTCTTGACATCAAGTTGCACCAATTCAAGGTCAAGCTATGCAACAATAGCTAACAACACACGAATAAAGCAATGTTTTACAATAGGAAAAAAGATCTCATTATAATCAATACCTTCCTTTCGTTCATACCCTTTTGTTACCAATCTTGCTTTATATCTCACACTTTTCTAGTCTTTCGACACAGTCCTTTTTTTATACACCCATTTGCAACCAATAGCCCTCTTCCCTTGGGCAATTGAACTAGTTCTCATGTCATGTTCTTCAAAAAAGAGCTCATCTCTTCATCCATGGCTTTATTCCAATCATCCTTTTCTAAGCTTGTTATGGTTCCTTACGATTAGATAGAATATCTAAATTAACAATTGGAAAAGCATAAGTAACACAATCTTGATGTTCTACAGGTTTTGTAGGTTTTGTAATTATTCTTCTTGTTCTTCTTGTGGCAATGGATTATTCTACCGAAGCGGGATCATCTTCGACGTGTGGTTATTCTTCTTCTTCTTCTTGACTTTCTTCATGTGTACTCATTTCAGCTTCAGTTTAAGCAGTTTCAGGAAAGTAGGAAGCAACTTTTTCAAGCTCCACTTGTTGAACATATTTATTATTTTCATGAACTAGTTCATTACTAGTCTTCTTGCTACTTTTTAACATATTGACTTATCAAAAGTCACATATCTTCTGATTATAAGTTTCTTCAACTTTGGGCAACGTAACCTGTTGTAACCTTTAACACCACTGCTAAAACTAATAAAAATTGCCTTCTTTTCTCTAGAGTCAAGTTTACTTTCAGTCACATGAAAATAAACGGGGCAACCAAAAAATGTAAATAATCATAATCAGGAGCAAGTGTTCTGATCCATACCTCAATAGGTGTTTTACTCTGAATTGCAGCTGAAGGTAAATGGTTGACAAACAACATGACAAGAATAGTTGACTGCCTTTGCCAAATGACTTACTCATACCGGATTGTGCCAACAAGCCTTTTGTTAGTCCCTTGACGAACAATCGATGGAAAAAACACGAATTCAGAAACAGTTGTAAAGACAATGTTTCCGGCAATAACACCCTAAAAAGGTGATGTTGTATTACGAGAATCTAAAAAGATTATTTCGTAATATTTCTCGAAGGCAACCGAACCGTGTAACTTCTAAAGAGAAGCGACGGTATTCTCGAAGGCAACAAGAGATGATCAACAACAGTTGAGTCTCAGATTCTCGAAGGCAACAGAAAGAGGGAGGAAGAAGAAGAACGGATCTCGCTGGGGTGTAGAACACCGGCGCTCAAAGCTATACCCGCAGTACGGATAAGCTCCCAGGAACCAGCAAGTTCAGGAGAACTTCTGGAACGCTCGTAAGTCAATATTTGAGACTTGAACGGGCTTCCTGGACTTTACAGACACCCTTTTCTCTCTTCTTGGTGCATCTTTCAAAGGAGGCCAAGGGGCTCTATTTATAAAGTGGAGTTGAGACTTCACCTCTTCTCCTATCCGATGTGGGACTAAAATACCAATACTCAAAAATAGAGTTTGATATTTTAGATCATCCCACAATCAGCATAGAAGTGTGCTAGTCCACGCCTACCCCCCGAACACTCCCGTGCATGCACGAGACATCCTGGAGTCCGTGTCCGAGTCCGAGTCCGCACAACAAAAATTAACTTTCATCCTTGTTGGATTTAATCCTTTTTCCTTCTAGAGAAATACTTCCACATGGCACAAACTTGTGCCCCACTACACCTCATGTGCACACCTTAACACAAGCAATGCATTATATTGAGATACTCACCATTTGGTGTAGCCGATGTGGGACTATCTTTTCTAGTCCAAAGGCAAAAACACCAACAATCCCCCACATATCTCTATATATGGGTTGAGCGTTCCCCACAGTGATTGTCCATCATGCATTAGGAGAGATGTCGCTACGACTTGAATCTTCCCGTATAGGTTAAATAACAGCATGATACAAGAATGGACTAAGCCTTGAATTCTGCACCATAACTGCAATTCTTCCTACTCACATAATGACATCAACTGTGCTTCTGGCTGCACATTGAAGGCCTTGTGCCAGCCTGGTTTCAGTGTATAATTTTGGGCGTCTACAAGTTTACCCTCAAGAGACGGCCTGATATCTCTTTCCATACACTATAGGTGAGTTCTTTATAAAGAGTCATTGGCATGAAGCATTGTGCTTCTTTGCGGTGCTACGCCGCTATGACATGGCTGACAAAGCCGAGGCTTTACCCCACCTGGGTACCTCATCATAGTGTCATACTACTGTAGCATGAGGTCACAAGCCCCTTTGTAGTGCCAAACTACCCAGCATGAAGCCTTGCGCTTCCGTGCGGTGTTACGCCGCTATGACATGGCTTGCGAAGCCGAGGCTTTACCCTACCTGGTACCTCTTCGTGGTGTCATGCCACTGTAACATGAGGACATCGTCCTCTTTGTAGTGCTGTCTACCTCTCTTTATTACGATTATCATACAGCATTAGGCTACCTGCCTATTTGCGGTGCTACTCCGCTGTGACTTAGCTTGCAAAGCCGAGGCATTATCCCTACCTGGGAACCTCATGGTGGAGTCACCCCACTGCAGCATGGAGTTTCACTCCTTGTAGTGCTGCTCTACCGTGCTTCCTGTAAAGCACACCAGGCATTCACTCTGCCTGAGAACTCATTAAGGCGTTTAAGCCAACCTTCCCACAGGATCAATTTTCCGCAGAAAATACATAGTAGACAACAGTGATTATGGGTCCGTAACCCTTCCATGTTCTGCAGAACAAGTACCCACTGTTAACTGATATTATTCTAGTCAATGATCCTCCTTTGATCCAAAAATTAAATGTCTAGTAGATTTCTCTTTGAACCAATAACATAAAATTTTATGGTAGGATTACAATGACACAATATCAGAAAGTCTTCAAGCCCATCTTCCTTGCTGTGTCCTCGACCAGCTGACGCTTGAGACCCTTCGTGAACGGATCCGCCAGGTTTTCCTGACTCCGAACATCGATCACTGCAATGACGCCTCTTTTGATGAGATCGTTCACTGCTCTGTGCTTCAACCGCACAGTCCTCTTCTTCCCGTTGAAGAGTTCATTTGATGCCACCGCTGCTGCCGCCTGGTTGTCACAGTATATCGGAATCGTCGGTATCTGAGCCCCAACCATTGGAAGGTCATACATGAGCTCCCGAAGCCACTCTGCTTCATCTGCAGCAGCGTCTAATGCAAAGAATTCAGATTCCATGGAGGAGCAAGATAACATAGTCTGCTTCTTCGACTTCCACGATATAGCAGCTCCACCTATGGCGAACATATATCCACCTGTGGAATATTCGCTCTCCACCTCTGAACACCAGCTAGCATCACTGAAGCCTTCCACTACTGACGGATCTCCGCTGTAGTATAGTGCATATGTCTGAGTTTTCTTGAGATATCTCATAACACGCTTCACAGCTTTCCAGTGCTCAACGCCTGGATTGCTAGTGAACCGACTCAGCATTCCCACTGCAAAGGCTATGTCAGGCCTTGTGGCAGTAGTAGCGTACATCAAACTTCCGATGACGCTAGCGTACTCCAACTGCCTGACGCTCTCCTTCGAATTTGGCTCCAGTTTCAGATCACTCCTGTACGGTGTATCAATAATAGGAAGATCTTGATACCCGTAGCGAGTGAGCATCTTCTCAATGTAATGAGACTGTGACAGCGCTATTCCAGTGCCTGTTCGGATGATCTTGAGCCCCAAGATTACGTCGGCATCCCCCAAGTCCTTCATACTGAACTTGGTCGAGAGGAATTTCTTTGTCTCTGTGACGCAGCTTAAATCCGTACCTAGGATTAGCATGTCGTCCACGTATAGACAAACGATTACTCCTCTTCCGTCAGCAAACTTCGTATAGACACACTTGTCTGTTTCATTGACCCTGTAGCCATTTGACCTTATCACCTTGTCAAACTTCTCATGCCACATTTTGGGAGCTTGCTTCAAACCATACAGAGACTTCATCAACTTGCAGACTTTGTCTTCCAGACCTCTGACGACAAAACCTTCTGGTTGTTGCATGTAGATCTCTTCGGTCAGCTCGCCATTAAGGAATGCCGTTTTCACATCCATCTGATGTATCACCAGCTTGTGTATTGCTGCTAAAGCAATTAACAATCTGATAGTTGTCATCCGAGCTACTGGAGTATAAGTGTCAAAGTAGTCGATCCCCTGCTTCTGAGCAAACCCCTTGGCCACTAGCCTGGCCTTGAACTTGACAATGGTTCCATCTGCTTTCATCTTCTTCTTGAAGATCCATTTGCATCCGATGGGTCTTGCTCCTTCTGGCAGGTCAACCAATACCCATGTGTTGTTGGAGGTGATTGAGTCAATCTCGTTGTCTATCGCCTCCTTCCCGAATACAGCATCTCTGGTCTTCATTGCCTCATCATAGGTAAGCGGATCTGCTTCCACATGATAGGTGACGAAGTCATCTCCGAAGTCTTTCGGCCTCCTCATTCGCTTAGTTGACGGCTCAGCGAGTTCTGGTTCAGCTGGTGTCTCCTTGACGACAGCTTCATCTTGGACTACTGGTTCATTAAAGACTTCTGTCTGCTTTGTACCCTCATCATTCTCCGGAAGATCCGCGAGAACAATATTCTTGTGTTTTGCAAACTTGTCTTCAAAGTATTCAGCATCGCGAGATTCGATGATATGGTTTGACCCGATATCAAGGAATCTCCGAGCATCACTCTTCTCGGCATACCCCAAGAAGATCGCCTTCGTAGTCCTTGTCCCCAGCTTCTGAATCTTCAGATCCGGGAGCTTCATATAAGCCAGACACCCCCACACTCGAATGACATTCAAGTTAGGTCTAACTTTGAACCAGAGTTCATGAGGAGTTATGTCGGAAGTTGCATATGGCACTCTGTTCAGAATAAACGTTGCCGTTAGTGCAGTTTCTCCCCAGTAACACTTTGGAAGACCCGCAGTCAACAGCATGGAGTTCATCATCTCTGTCAACGTTCTGTTCTTCCTTTCTGCTACTCCGTTGGATTGTGGAGAATACGGAGCCGTCGTCTCATTGATGATTCCATGTTCTTTACAGAATGATAAGAATTCATGAGACCGATACTCCCCGCCTCGATCACTCCTTAACCTCTTGAGTTGTTGTCCAGTTTGCCGCTCAGCCTCGGCCCTGAACTCCTTGAACTTCTCGAATGCTTCGTCTTTAGACTTTAGCAAGTAGACGAAAGCATACTTTGAGAAGTCATCGATGAAAGTAATGAAATACTTCATCCCGGCCTTTGTAGAGAATTGTTTGAAGTCACATATATCTGAGTGAACCAACTCCAGAAGATCTGTGCTTCGATTGACCCTGTGAAAGGGTTTCCTAGTGATCTTCGTCTGAGCACATATCTCACATTTCTCTACCTTACCCCCACACTTGGAGATAAGTCCTAAACTAGATATTTTGTTTATTCGCTTACAATGAACATGTCCTAGTCTATTATGCCACAATTCAAGAGAGTAATTCAAACTAGTGATAGCATTAACATTATTATGCTGGGTTACAACAAGCTGAATCTTGTACATTTCTTCAGTTTGGAAAGCTTTTCCGAAGAATGTACCCTTCTTGGACATCACCAACTGGCCAGCATTGATGTCCATCCTCAAGCCTGCGTTGCAGAGCAGGCTCCCAGAGATCAGGTTCTTTGCGATTGCAGGAACATGCTTCACACCTTGAAGCGTCAGAATGTTCCCCGAAGTAAGCTTCAGCTCCACCGTCCCGATCCCCAGTACTTCAGCTTGTGCCTGGTTCGCCATCATGACTTTCTCGGAAGTAGGCTCATAGGAGACGAACCAGTCCTTGTCTGAACAGACATGACATGTCACGCCAGTGTCTATCCACCAGTCCAAGTCTGCCCCCACAGTTGCAACCTGTGCTATCATGGCAACCTGATTAGTAACCAAAGAAACCTTGTTAGGCTCACCTTGCTCTTTGGGCTTGGACTTGCATTCACTTTTATAGTGACCCTTCTTGCCACAGTTGAAGCAAGTCACATGGGACTTGGACTTCTGTTGCTTGAATCCTGGACCCTTCACTTTCAGATTCGAGAAGTCCTTCTTCTTGTGGTGAGAAGCCGCCTGCTTCCCTTTGTTCTCTCTGGTGGCTTGAACCAGATTCGTCGTTGCTAGTTGCTTGGACAGGGCGTCCAACTTCTGTTGAGAGCGCATCTCGTCCTCAACATGAATCTCGCTGAGGAGATTATCCAGGCTAATCTCTATCTTCTTCCTATGCATCCTTGCATAGATGTTGCTCCATCCTGGAGGAAGTTTTGCCACGATCCCTCCAACGACAAACTTGTCGACGAGGGGCATGCTATCGTCCTCCAGTTTCTGGCGCAGCTTCAGGAACTCTTTCACTTGGGGCAGCATGGTCTTCTCGTCTTCAAAGACCCATTTGTGGTATTTTTCAACCATGAACATCTTCGACCGGGCCTCGTCGTCGTCATACAGCTTCCCCACGGACTCCCAGATCTCTTTGGCAGAAGTCTTCTTTGTGTAGGACTCGGCCAGAGAGTCTTCCATGGAATTCAGGATCAGCAGCCTGCATATGCTGTTATCCTTTTTCCACTTCGTCTGCTTGCTCGTAGCAGCGGCTAGAACAGCAGCAGATCCTGTTGCTGGAACGATTGGTTCTTTCTCATCCAACACGTGATCAACATCCACGAGTTGAAGGTTCAGAGTCACCTTTCGCTTCCAGATCTGGAAGTGTTCACCGTCGAATTTCTCCAACTTGTTAAAGCCGGTATCGACAAGCGAAGCACGAGTGTTTTCCATCGAATCGTATAGCTTTGAGATTGTTAGTCCCTTGACGAACAATCGATGGAAAAAACACGAATTCAGAAACAATTGTAAAGACAATGTTTCCGGCAACAACACCCTAAAGAAGGTGATGTTGTATTACGAGAATCTAAAAAGATTATTTCGTAATATTTCTCGAAGGCAACCGAACCGTATAACTTCTAAAGAGAAGCGACGGTATTCTCGAAGGCAACAAGAGATGATCAACAACAGTTGAGTCTCAGATTCTCGAAGGCAACAGAAAGAGGGAGGAAGAAGAAGAACGGATCTCGCTGGGGTGTAGAACACCGGCGCTCAAAGCTATACCCGCAGTACGGATAAGCTCCCAGGAACCAGCAAGTTCAGGAGAACTTCTGGAACGCTCGTAAGTCAATATTTGAGACTTGAACGGGCTTCCTGGACTTTACAGACTCCCTTTTCTCTCTTCTTGGTGCATCTTTCAAAGGAGGCCAAGGGGCTCTATTTATAGAGTGGAGTTGAGACTTCACCTCTTCTCCTATCCGATGTGGGACTAAAATACCAATACTCAAAAATAGAGTTTGATATTTTAGATCATCCCACAATCAGCATAGAAGTGTGCTAGTCCACGCCTACCCCCCGAACACTCCCGTGCATGCACGAGACATCCTGGAGTCCGTGTCCGAGTCCGAGTCCGCACAACAAAAATTAACTTTCATCCTTGTTGGATTTAATCCTTTTTCCTTCTAGAGAAATACTTCCACATGGCACAAACTTGTGCCCCACTACACCTCATGTGCACACCTCAACACAAGCAATGCATTATATTGAGATACTCACCATTTGGTGTAGCCGATGTGGGACTATCTTTTCTAGTCCAAAGGCAAAAACACCAACACCTTTTACTTTCTCAAGAAAAGTTCTTTTTAATCTTTCAACAACTCTATTTTGTTGAGGATTTTCAGGAACAGTAAAATGCCTCGCAATGTCTTAATAAGAGAACCAAAATAAAAAGTGAGTAGCTATATTATTGTCGGCTTGTTATATAGAAATATGGAATAGTATATTGTTGTTACACATAACTGAATTGATATTCACTTATTGCTATGGAAATTGTGTTTAACAGAATTGTTATATTCTGAGCATTTATAATGAAATAAAATTGTGGTAGAAGTTTGGGACAATTTGGTCACCTGTTAAGGTAACCATGGATTGGGAGTATGAAATTACGAGTTGTGGTTCGAGAAATATGGACTATAAAATGAGAATATATTGCATAGTATTATTGTAAGTTTCTATTATCATGCATGTTATATTTAACATCTAAATTACATATACATGCATATTTATGGAAAACTTGTGCACAAGATTTTGTTTTCTTGAACGGTATACGCAGCCACAGAATCAAAATGACCAAGGAGGAACATGCATACTTGGTGTTAGGAATTACAGGGCCTTTAATGAGGCTAGCTACATGCACCAAAAAGGACGTTATATTTTCCAATATAGTTCAAGATGGTGTACTCACCAGTGACATTCATATATACAGGCTAAATTACTAATGATAGGTTTTGCATAGCAGAGTACTATATTCATTGTCGACAAGGAAGGACTAACGATCGTGGGTAAGAATCACCGTGTGGTGATATATTATGTTTTACAGTAATATTTTATGCATTGTTAACTGATCCTAAAGAAGTTAGAAAGATCACATAATAATATTGTACACTTTCACATGAATATGGTGTTGATTTAGGCGAGTCGGATTAATACCACTCACCAATTCATTCTCCAATGTACTGAACCTCACCCCAACATGTGTCAGATATCAATTGGACGTTCGGAGGAACTAGAAGCAAGTCCAAATTAATCAAAGCTCTTTTAGCATTTTTGAAGCTTTTTAGTTCATTTTAGAAGATTTCAGTTGAAGATCTTTTTAATTTTAAAAGGGATATGATATATGGAACAATGTATCTCATTTCAATTGCAAGTTGTAGCTAAGTTTGACACATTTCACTTGGCCAGTTGAGAGCCAATGTATACTTATGAAATATGAATAAAGATTTATTTCTTACATATCATGTTTGAATATAATTTCTCTGTTTATCCGTTACAAAATTCTATAAAAAATGCCTATTTTACAAAATATGCACGAACACATCCTGTACAAGCACAACTTAGGCTTCTACGCCATCACGTCCAGTGATGACTTATCGATTATGTAAAATCGGGATATGATAATAACTACAATATGTTTGTTGTTAAGATTTAATTAGATATGGTTTAGAAGATGAGAATTTGATTGGTTTATATTTGAAATTTTAGGAGACATGTGCAAATTAAGGTGTAACCATGTTGTATATGGCGAGGCATGACACCTCTTAAGGCACTTCCACCCCCTTTGCTTTGTGTGGTTGTAGTGAAGAATCTAATTCTCACATATTCATTTATTCTATTT
>JANAVB010021681.1:0-23963 GCA_029216955.1 Iris pallida | reverse complement strand
ATCGGAGAATATTAATTACCAACAAAAAGTAGATAGAATTTAGAACCCAATGCAATTGTTTGGATTAAAAGGAGGTAAAATGGATTTACTAGGATTTATGAAAGATGGAGAAATACCTCTTCTAAAATTGGCAAAAAGACCTAATGGAGGCTAGCCTTAACTTTGAAGGGGCATTAAATAGGATGGGAAAGGGTCAATAGTGGCTTCCATGAGCTAATTAGGGTTAGGGTTGGTTAATGGTATGGGCCTATGGGCTATTAAGCCTAAGTCATTAGTCATGACTTATGACGTCATAAGCCATATTAGTCAAATCAACTCCAAATCTCTCCAAACAAGCTCCAATGACTTAAACCTCACTAAATTAGGTCAAACCAAGTTTACTTAACCTAACTAAGTGGTCTTAACCTAGGTTAGTCACTAGGTTAGTCTTCTAGTCAACACTAGTCAAAGTCAACTATAGGGCCAAAATCAATTCAACCAAAATTACTAAAAATCATTAAAATCATAAATTATAATAAGTCCAAATAAAAATAATAATTCCAAATAATTCACAAAAATTCCAAAATGACCAAAATACCCCAAGCTAGAAAAGTGGTAGTGACAAATCTACCCTCCTTAAAATAATTTCGTCCTCGAAATTAAAGGCGAAACTAAACTGCTGAGAAGGATAGAAAAGTATACCTCAAGGTCCAAAAAGATAGGGGTACCGCTCGCGCATCTCATCCTCCTGCTCCGAGGTCGACTCTCCTGGAGAATGATGCCTCCATGCGATACGTACCAAAGGTATCACCTGGTTTCTCAGAACCTTCTTCCGTCGATCCAGAATCTCTACTGGCTGCTCTGGATAGCTGAGAGAAGGCCCAACCTCAATCTCTGAATAATCGAGCACATGGCTAGGGTCAGCCATGTACCGTCTCAACTTTGATACATGGAATACGTTGTGGACCCCCACAAGTGCAGGTGGCAAGTCTAGCCTGTATGACACGTCACCAATTCTCCCGTTGATAACGAAAGGGCCGATGAAGCGCGGGCTAAGCTTCCTGCCTCCACCAAAACGTATTATACCAAGAGTCGGAGATATCCTCCAGAAAACCTGGTCTCCAACCTAATCACAAGCAAGGTCTCAATTAATTATAATAAATAAACATGATTATTAAAACACAATAATCAAACCTAAACTAATCCTACTCTAATCTGTACCTCAAACTCCAAGGGCCTCCGGTGGCTATCGGCCCAGTGCCGATGTCTGTCCTGCGCCATACGAATTTTGTCCTTGATGAGCTTCACCTTCTCGACTGCATCAACAACCATCTCTGGCCCCAGTAAAGCTCGCTCACCAACATCATCCCAAGATAAGGTCGTACGGCACCTATGCCCGTACAGAGCCTCGAAAGGTGACATCTCAATGCTGGCCTAGAAACTGTTGTTGTAAACAAACTCCACCAAATGAAGATAATCCTCCCAGGAGCCTCCAAAGTCCAAGACGCACGTCCGCATCATATCCTCAAGGGTCTGAATAGTCCTCTCGACTGTCGTCCGTCTGGGGGTGGTATGCGGTACTAAACTTGAGCTGAGTGCCCAAGCTAGTCTGCAGACTCCTCCAAAAATGGGAAGTAAAGCGACTATCCCGATCTGAGATGATGCTGACCGGAAGTCCGTGAATCCTGACTATCTGTCGCATATACATCTCCGCAAGCCTCTCTGTAGACGTACCCACCTTGAATGGCAAGAAGTGGGCCGATTTGGTCAACCTGTCAACGATGACCCAAATCGCGTCTTTTCCTCCTGGTGTACGCGGCAATCCTGATACGAAGTCCATAGTGATATGCTCCCATTTCCACTCGGGATGGGCAGCGGCTGGAATAATCCATCTGGCCTTGCCTCTCCGCCTTGACCTGTTGACAGATCAAGCACCTAGCTTCGAAGTGAGCCACCTCCCGCTTCATCTCGGACCACCAAACATGCTCCCTCAGATCTCGATACATCTTGTTGGCACCGGGTGTATGGAGTACTGAGATCTGTGGGCCTCCTACATAACCTGCTCCCTGAGCTCTCCGTTGGGTACACATAATCTGGAATCGTGCCTCAAGGCACCATCATCTGTAAGAGAAAACTCGCCCTCCAGCAATCTTGCTCGAACCTGCTCTCGAGACACCGCAGAGCAATGTCCTCAAACTGTGCCGACTTGATCCTCTTACCAAGTCTGACTGAATCTGCATCCCCATAACTGCATCTGTACCGGTACGATCACCTCAATCCCAAGGATCTCCATGTCTGCAAGCAAATGCCGATCCATGTCAAACACATGGCTGTCGGATACCTACTCAAGGCTTCGACAACCACGTTGGCCTTCCCTGGGTGGTACTGAAGTAGGATATCAAAGTCCTTCATCAACTCTAGCCATCTGCGCTGCCTCATGTTCAACTCCTTCTGAGTGAACACATACTTAAGCTCTTGTGATCTGTAAAGATCTCCACCCTCTCCCCATACAAATAATGCTTCCACAACTTCAGAGCAAATATCACCGCCGCCAGCTTCAGGTCGTGGGTAGGGTAGTTCTTCTCATGGGGACGTAATTGCCTGGAAGCAAAGGCAATCACTTCCCATGCTGCTGCAAGACGCAACCCAGCCCCTTCCCTGAAGCGTCACTATAAATAGTGAAACCACCTGATCCTGAAGGTAATGTCAGAATCGGAACTGTCGTAAGCCGCTTCTCAACTCATCAAAAGCTGCCTGACTCCTCTGACCAAACATACTCAGCATCCTTCCGGGTCAACCGTGTCAACGGCTCTGCAATCCGGAAGAAATCCTGCACAAATCTTCGATAATATCCTGCCAGCCCCAGGAAACTCCTGATCTCTGTAACTGAAGTCGGCGCTGCCCATGCCTCGACTGCTACAATCTTCTTGGGGTCAACTGAGATACCATCTCCAGTCACAACGTGCCTCAAGAGTCCACCCGGTATAAGAAAAACTCACACTTGGAGAGTTTTCCATAAAGCTGCTCCCTCCTGAGAATCTCCAGCACTATCCGCAGATGCTCCTCGTACTCCTCCTCAGTCTCGGAATATATCAAGATGTCGTCTATGAACACCACCACAAACTGATCCAGATACTGGTGGAACACCTTGTTCATAAGGTTCATAAACACTGCTGGTGCATTGGTTAGCCCAAACGGCATAACCAAAAACTCAAACTGCCCGTACCGCGTCCTGAAAGCGGTCTTGGGAATATCATCCCCCTTCACCTTCACCTGGTGATATCCCGACCTCAGATCAATCTTGGAAAATACCGAGCTCCGCTCAACTGGTCAAATAGATCGTCGATCCGCAGCAGTGGGTATTTGTTCTTGATCGTGAGGTTGTTGAGTGCCCTATAGTCAATACACATCCGTACTGACCCGTCCTTCTTCGGTACAAACAATACTGGTGCACAACATGGCGACGAACTCGAGCGGATGAAGCCTTGTCCTGCAGCTCATCCACGTGCTTCTTCAGCTCCACCAGCTCACTGTTGTTCACCCGATAGACATGCTGAGAGATGGGTTCCGCTCTAGAACCAAGTCTATCGAGAACTCTATGTCTCTGTCTGGTGGCAATCCCGGCAACTCCTCTGGGAAAACATCCATATACTCTGCTATCAAGGGGTGTGGAATCGCCTGCTCCTCGATCGAGATCCGTAGAAAACTCTGCTGCTCTGCTCCGCCTGACGTCTGGAGTACTCGAACTCTGGCTCCCCCGGCGCTTTAAATAGAACTCTACCCCCTCTGCAATCAATATTGGCGTGGGGCCTGCTCAACAATCCATACCGAGTACTATATCATAGTTCGGCAATGGCATCACGAGCAGGCTCACCTCCAACTCACGGTCTCCCAAAATAACTTTCCGATCCTTACAAATATCACGTACGAGGATAATGCCACCTCCGGTCGTGATCTTGTAAGTCGTAGACAATGATTCAGCTATAATACCGTATCTAATCGCAAAAAGGTAGATATGAAGCTATGCGAAGCACCAGAATCGAATAACGCAAAAGCTGGACTGTAGTCGAGGAGAATCGAACCTGCAATCAGCTCTCGATCACCTCTGCATCCTCAGCCGCCATGGCAAAAGCTCGTCTCGACTGTTCCCCCTATCCTGCTGCTGGTGTTGAACAAATCTTTGCTGCTGGGTCGGCAGGGCTGGTCCCCTCTGCGGGCCTGTAGCTGCTCTGGCTCCCTCCCTGAGCTCTCGTCCTGTTGTCAAGGAACACCCTCATCTGGTGATCTCCTGAACCACATACCAGGCACTTCCCAGCCTCTTCCTACACTCGTTCCACCCGTGCCCTGGCTTCTTGCAATAAGCACAGGTGGTGGCTGCTGCTCGGTGCCTGCTGTTACACCCTCTGTTGCTGATGCTGTACTGGCTGGTGCCTCTGCTGCTGAAACTGCTACGGATGGAACCTCTGCTGCTGGTGGTGCTGCTACTGAAAGTGCGGCCTCTTGGCCGGTCCTCCGCTACTGCTGCCTCCCTGGGAGTCTCGTTCCTTCTTGAGCCTAAGCTCAAGATCATCCTCTGCAGCTAGTACGTCCACCAAGATCTCCTCAAATATAGTACTACGGGCATTCGGTGTAGGACTTGACCTCCTTTACCAAGCCCTTCCGGAACCTTCGGGCCTTCGTCGTCTCGGACAAGTCCTCCATAAATCTGCTCAGGCGACAGAACTCTCCTGCATACTCCTACACAGACTGGCTCCCCTGGACTAGGGCCTCGAACTGGGTCTCGAAGGCTCCCAGTGCTGCGTCTGGAAAGAACTTCTCCTTGAACAGCTTCTTGAATGCTACCCAAGTCTGTCCTGCTGTGCCAATCCTCGGGGCGGTCTGGTACCAGGTATGGGCCAGATCCTGCATCATGCTGGCCGCTGCCTCTATCTGGGTCCTCGTCGGAATCTTAGCCAGCCTGAAGATCTTCTCTATATGCTCGATCCACTCATCGGCATACAGGATCCCCTCTGTCCCTCGGAAGTCTCTCGGGTGCATCTTCTGGAAGTTGGATGCCCTTCTCCCGTGGCTGGTGCTGCTGCGGGGCTACCGCTGGCTGAGCTATGACCCTCTCTACTGCTGTCACTGCCAGCTCAATGCTCGAGTGAGCTCTGCCGTATGCCTCTGCTGTTGGGTCTGCTGACCCTCCATGTACTGCCGAAAGAAGGCTAGTAGCTGTATTGCGTCCACTGTCCCTGGAGGTGTCACGACCCGCACCCTAGAGTAAGGGCACGAGAAGTGGGTACGTCCAGCCTACGCCGCAGTGTCGGCGGTAGAACGCTGTCCTAGGTCAATCATCTAACAATATAAAAGTATCTGTACAGTTTATACTCTCCGAATGGAGGTGACAAACTGAAAACAATCTCAATCACATCTAGGTAGAAGAATGAAAGATAGATAGATAGACAGATGGTAACTCAAAGAGAACAGTACAATAGATGAAATAAGTCCAAGTGTCTAGGATAACATAACATAAGAATGTCAACCCAATATACAATAAGTCTAAGAGTCTATACATCTCAACATCTCAAAATACAACTCAGAATGTGAGACAAAAAGATAATACAGAAATAACTGTCTAGCTAAACTAGCCTAGACTACTGGGGTAGCATCCTCAGCTGCAGGTAGATCCTGCTGAGGGTCCACAACATAAGTGTCATCTAGTCCTGCTCCATAATAGGTAGTCACCAGGGCCTCATCCTCATCCTCTGTAATATTTTCAACAGGTCCAGTCAGGACAGGAACGAGCACAATACATCTCACGCAGTGCATAGTATGATAGGAAATATAAAGCATGCAATAGAGTAAAATATAGAAACTGCTGAAGGAAGATACATATAGTAAAAGAGATAGCTGTAATGGAAATATCTACTGTACATAGAGAACTGTAAGTGGCTAGTGATGTAGAACACAAGATAGATATGTGAATGGCTAGAATTTATACATGATTACACTACAGAGTTTGCACAAGATTACACTACTTTAGAATTATTCACATGTCCACTTCTACTCCCCGTTTCCCCAATCAATACACAAGGATCCATTCATATTACGTTAAGATTCGTGATAAGCCCATAATTGGGTGATACGTGAGTGATTCATGAAGATTCATGAAGGCTCGATGATCATGAGAGTACATGAGTCACTTGCTGATACATGAGGATACATGAAAATAGAAGCATGAGATACATGATGTAAGTGAAACACACGTGACAAAAGTATCTGATGCTTCCGAGGGGGATAACATCTCATAAAAAGATCCATATAGTACCAATCCGTGATAACAATCGTGTCAGCATCAAGTAAAGTAATCTAGAGCAAGAATATAAATCCTGGCAAGTATGAAACGGTCAGAGAATGTACTCGCCTGATAACTGAATGTTTGAAGAGGATATACTGCCTGAGGAGAGATGTATGGCTCCTAATCAGAGCAATACAAGTCACAATGTATCCACAATGGTAAAAAAAAGTATACAATGCATACTACATGATTCTAGGTCAATCTGGTCAAAAGTCAACTCTTGGTCAACTCAACAGTCAAACTAGGTCACAGGAAGTCATACTAGGTCAAATAAGGTCAAATAAGATCAAACAAGGTCAAACAAGTTTAATCTAGGTTAAAGTCAACTCCTGGTCAACATTCTAATCAAACTAGTCAAATACTAGTCAACATGATCAATATGGGTCAAGTCTAGGTCAACTTAGACCAACTAAGGTTTTGGTCAAACAAAGACTAGCCAGTAAGGTAATTAGGTCAAACAAAGACTAGTCAAATCTAGTTAGGGTTTTAGTCAAACTAGTTAAACTAGTCATTTTAGGTCATTCCTAGGTTAACTAGGTCAAATTTGACCTAAGGTTGACTTTGGTCAACCCTTAGTCAACAAAGGTCAACTAGTAGTATTTTGGGCCATTAGGTCAATTGAGTTAGCCCCAAAGCCATAGGCTAGCAACCTAGGCCATAGGCTAGTTGTCATAGGGTTCCATATAAAACTATACCTAGGAAGTCACATATATATATTCATATCTATATATATAGATATACACAATCTATCTAATCCTATATATCAATATATGAACACTCTATATATATATTACAAATCACCCACATATATATATAATGACACTATATGATCTAGTAAAAATATATATATCATATATATATACCTATATATATTCACAAAACTTATATATATTACAAATACATAGAGAGGGAAGAAAGTGAGAGAGAGAGTGTGACTTAACTGAACAGTGAGGGAGAGGAGGATTAACACAGGAAGAAGGGGGGAAGGGTGTGTTCTCAAAAAACTGAGAACCACTCACCGACACCTACAATACATACATATATACATATACAATACCCCATATATATCAACTATATATACCAATATATATCTATACATAATATAATATATATATATAGAAGGAAATAGAGAGAGAGAGATGTAACTGGAGTGAGAGAGAGTGAAAGAGAGAGAGAGCTGGACAGTGAGAGAGAGGGACTTAACTGGACAGGAAAGAGGAGGGGGGCTGTTCTCAGATTTCCTGAGAATAGGAAACAGCCCCACAACACACACACAATACACACACACACCTACATGTATACACATGTACACACATGTGTATACACCCAAATTCCTCCCACACACTCACATACATATATACTACATATTTATATATAAAAACATACAAATACAAGTATAAAACATAACAAAAATCAAATCGAAATTCATTTTTGAAAACTGGAATTTATCCTAAAATCTGGAAATGGGGACTGTGCACAGGGAAATAGGGTAAACCCAAAAACACATGTAACCGAGCTATGGCTCGAACCCAATGGTTGGTAACTGTGTCCCCACATGTGTACGTGTCGTGTGTGTCACTGGAAGTCCACCACGACACGACACGGCATGTCAAAAACCCTAATCGGGTAAGTACAGTGCACTATGAAGTGCATTGTCTCGTGCACGTGTTCACGTGCCTCGTGCTCACGACACAGGATACGTGAGGTGTCATGCTCGTGTCAGTATCTAGGTGGGGTGTCAGGGTAGGTGTCTAGGTGCCTGAGTCGTGTCCACGAAGTCGCGTGTCCACGCGCGAAGCGCGTATCAGTAGGAAAAAATTGTACGCACAGTACAGTTCAAAATCAGTGCATGACAAATTTCGTATCCGACACGATACTAGGAGTCTTGAAACTTGGGGAGTGACTTGTCAGTCATTGCCCCGAGTCCCACACCAAATTTGGTGATTTCTAACGGCCTGTGCAGTGAGCACTACACGTGTGGCAGCAGGGCACTGCCACCGTGTCTGCACGTGTATGTGCGTGTCCGTTTTGGACACGAGGACACCAAATCTTCGACTCAGTCCTCAGGATTCCTGATCTACAATACAAGATCTAATTTTCCTTTCAATAAGTTTTTGAAATTAAAACATTTTATTCACACAGGCATTTCATCAAACAAGGTTTCCTAGCCTAGGATACGTGTCCGATACGGACACCAAACCAACTCTAATTTTCACCAAATTTGACCCACAGTTTTCTGGTACCTAGATGCATGCAAATACGAAGAGAAAACATAATATTAACATGGTTTGAGGGTATTTACCTATTTGTGTGAAAACTCAAGAAAATACCAAGTAGGGGGGGTGTCCTCTTCTCTTGGTGATGCCCAAAGCCCCTCAAATCCTCGATAGCAGGCCTAACTAGTATCCTCTAGTGTAGGGGAGTCCAATGCAAGAAACTAGAGGTGATTTAGATCAAAATTGATCAAGTTATCAAGGTTTGAAGGTGGTGGGTTTTGTAGGGTTAAAATTCATGTAAAATGAGCATGAATTAATGTGAGGGGTTAATATAGGATGGTGTAGTGGTAGGGGGTACCCCATGGCCGGCCATAGCAAGGGGGGGTGTCCTTGGGTTGCTTCCAAGCTAAGGAAGGTTGACTTCCATGTAAAGGGGTTGATATTTTGAATGTTTCAAGCAAAATATCCATAAAGGCAAATCTAAGATATTTATACCACTTTAACCATGACAAAATATCTATCCTCTAACTTCTAGGTTAGTAGCTAACCTCTAGATTATGGCTAAACTAGGTTAGAAGCTAACATGACACTTAACAATAATTAAACAATATAAAAACACATAAATACAAATAATTCCAAATAAATCCTAGAAAATTACCAAAATACCCTTTAGGCTAAAAAGCCCTAATTTGAAGTTATAAACCTATGGTTTGGCTCACATGATCATGGTTAGTCTCTAGGTTATGAAATCTCTAGGGTTTATACTGGGGTTATACTAGTAAAGTCACAAAATCATAAGTCGTGACTTAGAAATGGTTTTGACTAACTAGAAATCACCAAAAATCATATCATGACTAAAATACCATTAATAAATAATAAAATAATAATTTTTCAAAAATACCCCAATTTCAGAAAACTGGGTGTTACAAGTCTACCCACCTTAAAATAATTTCGTCCTCGAAATTTAGATGGTCGTACTCCTCCTAGGTCAAACCTCCAACAATCTGGGTCGAAGCCACTACCTAGGCAACATACAAAGTCAACAAGCAAAATATGGGTGGTAGACCTATACTGGGTCATGTCCAAAAATTGGCTGGCAGTTTTAGGTCATAAGGTGTCCTTAATTCAAATCAAAGTCAAAATCCATGGGGTAAATCAGGATGGTGTCTCGGGTCAGGAAAATCGTACTAAGCAAATGAAGCACACGATGGTATGCCTGAGTGGGACACTAAGGTCATGGGTGTAGTATGTCATGTCTAGGTTATGTATGTGAAATTAGTTTTGAGAAAACAACTAGTCTTGTGCTCTTAATTTAAAAGTCACGGTAACGTGTCTACGGTGATCATAATTTAGAGTGGGAAAGGTCTATGGCCTAAATTGAACCAGAAATTTGTGATGCAAATAGTAATACCAGGGGAACAGGTTAAATAGAATAGTCTGTGGTCTCATCTAGGTGCACTAGTCATTCTAGATCAAGACTATCCTATGGTATCAAACGTACAAGCAATCTAGGGTATCCTAATTGGGAAGGTAAGGGAACAACAATCATCAAGGCTATAGGGCCGTCTACCATCCTATATGAAAATTTGTCATTAACAAGTAAGTGGGAAATCATTAAAAGTTACTATTCCATAAAGTGGTAAAAGAAAATTGAAAATTTAGGCACAAACAATCACAAATAGATTTTAGTCTTGACACGATCTAAGTTGATCAAGTTCAGGATAAATCGAGATTTGGGCAAGATGGAAGATCAATGAAATCAAGTATGAGCACGAGCATCCAATGATGAAGATCCAGGTCATGATTAAATTTAATTCTACTGGATACGAATACGAGGTTCATAGGCGATAAAATAATTCTAAGGAGAATTGTCAAGGCTGTTGCGGATAAGATTCTAAGGCAAGTTTAACTATATTTCCATCCACGTAGATTAATATATGAAAAAGCGAACCAAAATGCAATAGGTTGATCAGACCATCATGCGCCGGTTCTGATTAGACAATATGTTAGTGGGTGCGCACCCAATAAAATATATCATGATCAAGCTCGAAAAGGATAAGCTTGTAAAACTAAGGATAAATTTACAGCATAAGATATAAGTAAGGGTGGAAATGATGAAAGAAAATACATAGTCCAAGATCCTTAACCAATCGGGTCAAGCATTCAAGATAAGGTACAAGGTTAAGCATTTTAAGGGTTCAAGCAGAACACCATCACATGCCAGATCGAAAGAATTGAGCCAAGGTGGATCTCTAATTGAAATAAGAATTAATTTAGTATCATGGTAGAGGTTTTAGTTTAGCCATTTGACCAGAAAATCTTATCAAGAAAATAGAGTACAAGGAGACGGTTTTCAGTAGGACATAGAATACCTATATGAAGGTAGGCTAGTCATGGTCTTACATGCGAAGTTTGTTGGGAGGTAACAGCTAGTATTATACTCTGAATATCTAAGTCACGGTAAAGGACGTCCAATGATCTAGAATAGAAAGTGGGAGTTCAAGACGTGATAATTAATGCAAAAATTAAAGAAGATCAAATTAACCCATGGAATAAAATTAATTAGGAATCTAGTAAATAATTTAGGAACACAGTCCTAGGGGTAGATAGGCTACTAGATGAATATAGTTAGGGTTCGATAAATCAAAGGTCAAGGTTAGAAGGTCTCAATAAGGTCTTGATTTAAGGAAATGTCGAGTAAGTCAGGTTTGGGATACAATCACATAGATTGGTAGAAGGAGCTGAGCAAGATGCAAAAATAGAAGGGACAGTTCATTTCAATGAAAAGCAATTAGCAAGAGGATTAGATGGCAAGAAACAGATAAGAGTTTTCTCATAAATGTGATTGAGTACCCTAAAATAAAAATATTAATCTAACACAAAGAAATTAAAATCAACAACTACAAAAATTTTAAAATCATCAACTAACACCAGGATTCAAAGTTCTACAGTGAATCCTCCAAAAATCAAATTCAATCAAGGGAAAAGGAGTTTAAATCGTAATTTCAAATGAGATTCTCAAGGGTCATCCCAGGAATCTCTCAAGGTATCCTAACAATGATTGAGTATCCTCTCTCACTAAGCCTATTCCTCCAATCCTATCACAGGCTGTAGTGATACTCTAGTTCGAATATCACTACATAAACTTGACCTGCATGGGCCACCACTAAAAACGTGTCACGACCCGCACCCTAGAGTAAGGGCACGAGAAGTGGGTACATCCAGCCTACGCCGCAGTGTCGGCGGTAGAACGCTGTCCTAGGTCAATCATCTAACAATATAAAAGTACATGTACAGTTTATACTCTCCGAATGGAGGTGACAAACTGAAAACAATCTCAATCACATCTAGGTAGAAGAATGAAAGATAGATAGATAGACAGATGGTAACTCAAAGAGAACAGTACAATAGATGAAATAAGTCCAAGTGTCTAGGATAACATAACATCAGAATGTCAACCCAATATACAATAAGTCTAAGAGTCTATACATCTCAATATCTCAAAATACAACTCAGAATGTGAGACAAAAAGATAATACAGAAATAACTGTCTAGCTAAACTAGCCTAGACTACTGGGGTAGCATCCTCAGCTGCAGGTAGATCCTGCTGAGGGTCCACAACATAAGTGTCATATAGTCCTGCTCCATAATAGGTAGTCACCAGGGCCTCATCCTCATCCTCTGTAATATTTTCAACAGGTCCAGTCAGGACAGGAACGAGCACAATACATCTCACGCAGTGCATAGTATGATAGGAAATAAAGCATGTAATAGAGTAAAATATAGGAACTGCTGAAGGAAGATACATGTAGTAAAAGAGATAGCTGTAATGGAAATATCTACTGTATATAAAGAACTGTAAGTGGCTAGTGATGTAGAGCACAAGATAGGCATGTGAATGGCTAGAATTTATACATGATTATACTACAGAGTTTGCACATGATTACACTGCTTTAGAATTATTCACATGTCCACTTCTACTCTCCCGTTTCCCCAATCAATACACAAGGATCCATTCATGTTATGTTAAGATTCGTGATAAGCCCATAATTGGGTGATACGTGAGTGATTCATGAAGATTCATGAAGGCTCGGTGATCATAAGAGTACATGAGTCACTAGCTGATACATGAATATACATGAAAATAGAAGCATGAGATACATGATGTAAGTGAAACACACGTAACAAAAGTATCTAATGCTCCCGAGGGGGATAACATCTCATGAAAAGATCCATATAGTACCAATCTGTGATAACAATCGTGTCAGCATCAAGTAAAGTAATCTAGAGCAAGAATTAAATCCTGGCAAGTATGAAACGGTCAGAGAATGTACTCGCCTGATAACTGAATATCTGAAGAGGATTACTGCCTGAGGAGAGATGTATGGCTCCTAATCAGCGCAATACAAGTCACAATGTATCCACAATGGTAAAATAAAGTATACAATGCATACTACATGATTCTAGGTCAATCTGGTCAAAAGTCAACTCTTGGTCAACTCAACAGTCAAACTAGGTCACAGAAAGTCATACTAGGTCAAATAAGGTCAAACAAGATCAAACAAGGTCAAACAAGTTTAATCTAGGTTAAAGTCAACTCCTGGTCAACATTCTAATCAAACTAGTCAAATACTAGTCAACATGATCAATCTGGGTCAAGTCTAGGTCAACTTAGACCAACTAAGGTTTTGGTCTAACAAAGACTAGCCAGTAAGGTAATTAGGTCAAACAAAGACTAGTCAAATCTAGTTAGGGTTTTAGTCAAACTAGTTAAACTAGTCATTTTAGGTCATTCCTAGGTTAACTAGGTCAAATTTGACCTAAGGTTGACTTTGATCAACCCTTAGTCAACAAGGGTCAACTAGTAGTGTTTTGGGCCATTAGGTCAATTGAGTTAGCCCCAAAGCCATAGGCTAGCAACCTAGGCCATAGGCTAGTTGTCATAGGGTTCCATATAAAACTATACCTAGGAAGTCACATATATATTCATATCTATATATAGATATACACAATCTATCTAATCCTATATATCAATATGAACACTCTATATATATATTACAAATCACCCCATATATATATAATGACACTATATGATCTAGTAAAAATATATATATCATATATATATACCTATATATTCACAAAACTTATATATATTACAAATACATAGAGAGGGAAGAAAGTGAGAGAGAGAGAGAGTGACTTAACTGAACAGTGAGGGAGAGGAGGATTAACACAGGAAGAAGGGGGGAAGGGTGTGTTCTCAGAAAACTGAGAACCACTCACACACACGTACAATACATATATATATATACATATACAATACCCCATATATATCAACTATATACCAATATATATCTATACATAATATAACATATATATAGAAGGAAATAGAGAGAGAGATGTAACTGGAGTGAGAGAGAGAGTGAAAGAGAAGAGAGCTGGACAGTGAGAGAGAGGGACTTAACTGGACAAGAAAGAGGAGGGGGCTGTTCTCAGATTTCCTGAGAACAGAAAACAGCCCCACACAACACACACAATACACACACACACCTACATGTATATATACATATACCACATGTGTATACACCCAAATTCCTCCCACACACTCATATACTTATATACTACATATTTATATTTAAAACATACAAATACAAGTATAAAACATAACAAAAATCAAATCAAAATTCATTTTTGAAAACTGGAATTTATCCTAAAATCTGGAAATGGGGACTGTGCACAGGAAAATAGGGTAAACCCAAAACACACATGTAACCGAGCTATGGCTCGAACCCTATGGTTGGTAACTGTGTCCCCACATGTGTACGTGTCGTGTGTGTCACTGTAAGTCCACACAATACGACACGGCGTGTCAAAGTGTCAAAAACCCTAATCGGGTAAGTACAGTGCACTATGAAGTGCATTGTCTCGTGCACGTGTTCACGTGCCTCGTGCTCACGACACAGGACACGTGAGGTGTCGTGCTCGTGTCAGTAGCTAGGTGGGGTGTCAGGGTAGGTGTCTAGGTGCCTGAGTCGTGTCCACGAAGTCGCGTGTCCACGCGCGAAGCGCGTATCAGTAGGGAAAAATTCGTACGCACAGTACAGTTCAAAATCAGTGCGTGCCAAATTCCGTGTCCGACACGATACTAGGAGTCTTGAAACTTGGGGAGTGACTTGTCAGTCACTGCCCTGATTCCCATACCAAATTTGGTGATTTCTAACGGCCTGTGCAGTGAGCACTACACGTGTGGCAGCAGGGCACTACCACCGTGTCTGCACGTGTATGTGCGTGTCCGTTTTGGACACGAGGACACCAAATCTTTGACTCAGTCCTCAGGATTCCTGATCTACAATACAAGACCTAATTTTCCTTTCAGTTAGTTTTTGAAATTAAAAACATTTTATTTACACTGGCATTTTCATCAAACAAGGTTTCCTAGCCTAGGATACGTGTCCGATACGGACACCAAACCAACTCTAATTTTCACCAAATTTGACCCACAGTTCCCTGGTACCTAGATGCATGCAAATATGAAGAGAAAACATAATATTAACATGGTTTGAGGGTATTTACCTATTTGTGTGAAAACTCAAGAAAACACCAAGTAGGGGGGTGTCCTCTTCTCTTGGTGATGCCCAAAGCCCCTCAAATCCCCGATAGCAGGCCCTAACTAGTATCCTCTAGTGTAGGGGAGTCCAATGCAAGAAACTAGAGGTGATTTAGATCAAAATTGATCAAGTTATCAAGGTTTGAAGGTGGTAGGTTTTGTAGGGTTAAAATTCATGTAAAATGAGCATGAATTAATGTGAGGGGTTAATATAGGATGGTGTAGTGGTAGGGGGTACCCCATGGCCGGCCATAGCAAGGGGGGGTGTCCTTGGGTTGCTTCCAAGCTAAGGAAGGTTGACTTCCATGTAAAGGGGTTGATATTTTGAATGTTTCAAGAAAAATATCCATAAAGGCAAATCTAAGATATTTATACCACTTTAACCATGACCAAATATCTATCCTCAAACTTCTAGGTTAGTAGCTAACCTCTAGATTATGGCTAAACTAGGTTAGAAGCTAACATGACACTTAACAATAATTAAACAATAATAAAAACACATAAATACAAATAATTCCAAATAAATCCTAGAAAATTACCAAAATACCCTTTAGGCTAAAAAGCCCTAATTTGAAGTTCTAAACCTATGGTTAGGCTCACATGATCATGGTTAGTCTCTAGGTTATGAAATCTCTAGGGTTTACACTGGGGTTATACTAGTAAAGTCACAAAGTCATAAGTCGTGACTTAGAAATGGTTTTAACTAACTAGAAATCACCAAAAATCATATCATGACTAAAATACCATTAAAAAATAATAAAAATAATAATTTTTCAAAAATATCCCAATTTCAGAAAACTGGGTGTTACAGGAGGTGGCTGCTGGTAAGGATCCTCTGGGAGAACTGGGTCCTGCCTCCCTGCCGGTGGAAGCATACCCCCTGCTGCTGCTGCCGGGGTCTCAATACGGGCAAAGGTGGCAGGAGCTGCAGTCCCCTGGCCCCGCTGTACTGGCTGGGAGGTAGCAGTCCCCTCTATAGCATCCTCATGAATGGTACGCTACGATCGAGTCTCTAACATCCTGAAGATAGACAAACAAGAGTATCAATTTCTGAGAAAGAAGCGATATAACAAAGGCGGACAATTAAAATTCAAAAGGATCAGCTGAAAATAATGATTTAGATGGTAATAGAAGAATTTTTCCTAATGTGATCGAGCACCTTAAAAATTATTGTCCTATATCCTACTGCAGGCTGTAGTGATACTCTAATTCGAATACCACTACACTTCTAATCTAGACCTGCATGGGCCACCACTAAAAACGTGTCATGACCCGCACCCTAGAGTAAGCGCACGAGACGTAGGTACGTCCAGCCTACGCCGCAGTGTCGACGGTAGAACGCTGTCCTAGGTCACAATATCTAACAATATAAATCTTAAACAGTTTATACTCCCCGAATGGGGGTGTCATAGCAGAAAGTAACTCAATCACAACTAAGGCAAATAAAAAGATAGCAGATAGATAGATAAGAGAAACTGCAGAAATGAAAGGAACATCCCAAGTACATCAGAAAGTCTAAGTGTCTAAGATAATACAAATCCCAGATCCCAAGTATCAATAAGTACAATCATCCATGAAATACTGAAATGAAAGCATCCTAGTCTAAGGGTGTGTTATCCACAGCTAGTGGGACCTGCTGCTGGTCCAGGTCCAGGCACTCATCTAAGGTAGCACCGTAATAGGTATCCACACCAGCCTCCTCCTCGTCCTCTGTAATATTTCAACAGGTCCAGTCAGGACAGGAACGAGCACAATACATCTCAACAGTTCATAGCAGGTTAGAAAATATAGACATACAGTAGAGTAAGATATAGGAAACTGAAAGAAACATGGAATGTAAACAGAGAAAACTGTAATGAAAATAGATATACTGTAATAGAGAGCTAACAGTGGCTAGTGAGTCAGAGTAAAATATAAACATGTGAATGGCATAGAAGATTCTGGGAACTATACTATGGAGTGATACTGGGAACTACACTACTTTGATATTATTCACATGTTTACTTCTACTCCCCCGTACCCCCAATCAATACGCAAGGATCCAGCCAGGTTATGTTATGATTCCATGCAAAGGCCCACAAGGGGTGATACATGGATAGCCCATAAATGGGTGATTCTGGGAATACCCATAAATGGGATGATTCTGGGAAGACTCTGTGATCATGAGAGTACATGTCACAAGTGATCGAAGAATCGTGAAGCATAGTGATACACCATGGAAGTAAAACGTACAGAACATGTAGTATACGATGCTCCCTGAGGGGATAACATCTCAAGAATGGATCCATATAGTACTAATCCGTGTTACCAACGTGACAACATCAAGTAAAGTAATCTAAAGCAGGAAAATAATTCTAAGCAGGATATGAAATGATCAGAGAATGTACTCGCCTGGTATCTGAGTGCCCAACTGAAAAGTACTGTCCGAGGAGTGGTATCTGGCTCCTATTCAGAACAGCACAAGTCACAACAAGTCCAGAATGGTAAAAGGAAGCACTACTATGCATTCTACATGAATCTAGGTCAACTAGGCCAAATTCAACTCTTGGTCAACTCTGGTCAACCCTAGAAGTCAAACTAGGTCAACTATAGTCAAACTAGGTCAAACAAGTCCACACTAGGTCAAACCAGTCTACACAAGCCTAATCTAGACCCACTAGCTAAGCAAACACAACCATAGGCCATAGGCTAATAGACTAGGCTATGGGCCAATAGGCTAAGCCAAGTCTATACAACCTACAAAACATCTATAAACATAACACATATATATATATCTAATATCTAGTACACAAATAGATCCATTAAATAATATAACAAGATACACCCTATAGGCCATGTGTGTATACAATACAACCTATAAGACAATACTTATATATATGCATAGGCATAGAGAGGGACACATGAATTTAAGTGTATGTGTGTGTGTATTAGTGAGAGAGTGAACATGCACATGTGTGTGAAGAGTGTACTCAAGTGAGAAAGTGTGTCATGAGTGAATGTGAGGGTGTGTGTCAAAGGGCTAGAGGGAACATACATGAGTGTGTGTGGGATGGTGAGGATCAAAACAGTGACAGCCCATACCAACTCATTTCAGAACAGTCCACATATCATTCCCAGATTCAAAACAGTCCTCTAAGTTAAAATCCGGATTTAGTATTGAATCTAAACAGTTTAACATCTCAAGCAATCACATAAAACTATGAAAAACAGTCCCTATATTAGGAATCACAGATTTTAATACTCAGATTTTACATGAACAAAACCCCCCCAATCAAACTAAGTTCAACATTGAACTCAACAACTGTTAGAACAGTTTGAACCCTTTCCTCTCCTTCAATCAGTCTCAGATATGAAATCCAACATCAGTTAACAAATCATGGAACACATATAAATCAAGTAAACAGTCCCTAAATTAAATCTCAGTTTTCAGCCTCCACACAGTCCCAAATCCTATCAAAATCGACACACACATAGGATTTTTGTAGGAGCACATGCTAGAGGTTTAATTACAAGTAATTAACAGTGTCTAATAGGTTTAAAAGATTGACACATCTCATTTTCAAAATCTGGACAGAAAATAGGATATAGGCTGATACATGATATTTCAGAAAAAGGGGAAATGAAAACAACAATGAAAAATTGAATTAAAATACCAATTTTAGGGTTGGTAATTCAAATATAGGTTGTATACGTGTCATAGAGTGTAAATGTATCCCACCACGAGGACACAAATGTGTCCAAACAATTTAAAACACCAAAACATCAAACTGGACACAGGGAACTGGGCAGTCTCGTGCGGGTGTGCACGCGTGTCGTGCACCCGACACAGGCCAACCCAGGCCTCGTGCTTGTGTCAGTGGGTGCACCTATGGTAGGTCTAGGTGTGTCTCAACCCGTATCGTGTCAGGGTATGTCGTGTCCAGAGTTATAGGGCCGTGTCAGTGGCTATTTACACTGTGCACAGTAACAGTGGGTTCCTCCGTGCGCGGTCGATTTCTTACCAACCAGTGCACGAAGTCCCATGAAATTTGGGGAGCATGGTGATAGTGGGTGCCCCTAAGCTCCCACAAAATTTTATGTCAGGGCAAGCCGTGTCGTGTCCTGTAGGGACCCCAATGAGAAGGGGATCCGTCAAGCCGCGCGCGAGCGTGTGCAGCCCATGTGCACGCGTGTCCAAACGATACGACACATGCACGAATCCATCCCAGTGCACAAGAAATATGTAGGCGACATAGAAAAGTAATTTTCCAATCAAAAATAATTTCAAAAATAACACAAAAGTTTCACTGTGGCATTTCCACAAACACAAAGAACAGTGCACTGATACGTGTCCAGTTTGGACACAAAAGGACACAAAAACTTAGGGTTTCCTATTTCTACTGTTAGGTCAGGTCTAGGGCTCCCTAATGATGCAAAAATCTCAGGATTCTATGGTGAAAATAGGAAGTTACCTCTATGTATCAAAACCCTCAAAAAGCTCTAAGGAGAGATGTTCTTCTTGATAGTGAAACTCCTCCAAAGCTCTTCAAATCTGAGAATATTAATTACCAACAAAAAGTAGATAGAATTTAGAACCCAATGCAATTTGTTTGGAATAAAAAGGAGGTAAAATGGATTTACTAGGATTTATGCAAGATGGAGAAATACCTCTTCTAAAACTTGGCAAGAAAACCTAATGGAGGCTAGCCCTAACTTTGGGGGGCATTAAATAGGATGGGAAAGGGTCAATAGTGGCTGCCATGAGCTGATTAGGGTTAGGGTTGGTTCATGGTGTGGGCCTATGGGCTATTAAGCCTAAGACATTAGTCATGACTTATGAAGTCATAAGCCATATTAGTCAAATCAACTCCAAATCTCTCCAAACAAGCTCCAATGACTTAAACCTCACTAAATTAGGTCAAACCAAGTTTACTTAACCTAACCAAGTAGTCTTAACCTAGACTAGTCACTAGGTTAGTCTTCTAGTCAATACTAGTCAAAGTCAACTATAGGGCCAAAATCAATTCTACCAAAAATCACTAAAAATTATTAAAAATCATATTAATTATAATAAGTCCAAATAATAAATAATAATTCTAAATAATTCACAAAATTTTAAAAATGACCAAAATACTCCCAAGCTAGAAAAGTGGTAGTGACAAGGAAGGGTACAAAATGGCTTGTGGTGCCAGCGACCGGTGCATATAGATTAAGTGGACTTTGCTGGTGGCAATCCATGTACAAGTCCTTACATTGAAATAAAGTAGTCTAAGTTAACTAAATAAAGTGCCTTCTGAACAGGCTTGAAATGTAACACATCAAAGGATGAAGAGTACTTCGTGAAATTGAGTTAGAAAACATGCCTACGTCGTGCTAGGACCTGAGGCAGGGACACGCATTTGACATTGAAAGTTTATATGAATTATTGACTAACTTGGTTTACTTACGACAGGGAAGGACGAAGGGTAAGTATGGATAAGTCGTGCATGTATTTTCATACAAATACTTGAATTTGGCAACACGAGATAGGCTATGAAATATGCCATTAAACTGATCCTAAGGCAAGATTAGAAAGACAATGAATGATAGACAGTGCACAAAAGTAAATAGAATGTGTTTGGTAATGATAGCATTGTGGGCGAGCTAGCCTCCCCACTAGTGTATAATAATGTACTGATAACCCCACAGTTTGCTTGCAGGACGCAGGAGACGTCATCGGGTACGGAGCTTCCCTCGAACGTGTTAAGGCACGGAGCTAACTCTGGAGCCTTGGAGCATTTCAAGGAGCTGAAGCACCATATATAGGACATAATATTTCGGAACATCACCATGAATCATTCCATGTTATAAGCCACTTTGCACGCCTTTTATGTTTCAGAGAGCGCTTGAGAGACTTGTAAACTCGGCTTAGCGCCGCTTGTAACTTCTTGAATATCAATAAAGAGTTTGAATTCGCTTCAATTTGTGTTCATTTACTTTCTGCTGCAAATGGGAACACTCTGTGCGACTCTGTGACCTAGCTCAAATCGGCAGTTTTTGAACTTAGTCTTGCACGGGCGCAACCATAGCCCATGCGGCATCACGCCTTAGCGAGGACGATCGCTCCTGCAGGAGCGGGGCATGACATTTATAGCCAGGGCTCATGCGTCGAAAGGATTGTTTCTTAACTGCACGTTTACTTTAGTACGGTTAAGTTACCTCATTAATGTCTTGTCACTTACTTTTATTTATGGCATATTTTATATTCAGTAATTATATGGCATGTTGTTTATTGTATCTTGTTACGTCCCTCTGAGGACCTGGTGAATTATCTTGGTGTGTCTTGTGGTTTTTGCAGGTACTCTAGCCAAGGCCATGTTTTTTTTCTTCTTTCGAGGATGATTACACTTAGATCGTCTTTGCATCGCTTGACAAAATTCTATTATTACGTATTTCTCTCTTGGTTGGTAGTGGATTTTTCTCTGCCCAACGGTTTTCTAAATAACAGTTCATAAGTTATTATAAATTCTTTACTCTTTATTTGCGGATGAGATTAGTGTCATGGATAGTGCATTTTATAGCTTATGTATACATACGATAGTTCCATATATTGGGGTATACTTTATATGTATGTAGCGGCCATGTCGACGTACTTAGTCCTAAGTATTTTGGGACTAGGGCGTTGCACTTTTTGAAGACCTGACTGGTACTGGTGTCAGAGTCCCATGTTGAGGAGTCAGAAGAGTGTGAATGCATTATGACTTCTGTCTCTGAGTCTTCTAAAGTTGAAGTGGGTGTAACATAACCCAACACTCAACGGGCGCACTTGTAATAGTTTTGAGCCTTTTTCTTGGGAGCTCGAATCCGTAAAGGAAGGTGCCGACCTTTACCATAGTTGAGTCATTTGTTGCTGCTCAAGTCATAACCTATTTTCTGGATGAGGTGTTTGGCTTGAGTAGCGTAATGGTAGACTTGCATCATGCAGTTGTCGGGTTCTGGTTCTCCTGGAGTTAGTCGTTGAAGATGTTCCAATCGACCAAAGATGATAGGTACCTCCTCCTTCTTCCTTACTGGAACTAGGAAGTAAGAGCTCCAGGAAGGGACAACTTGGCTCGCAAGGTTGGCGGTTCTCACTTGTGTTTGTAGCATATATAGAGAGTTGTCAATAAAATATCTAGTGTTCCAATATGCACAAGAGTAATTCGAAGACAACTTTTTATTAATAAAATGAAAAAATTTATCCTGAGGTATTACATCGTCTAAAGAGTGCGCTTCGGTATCGTCGCAGACGTAGTCTCCTAACTCCTCATCGGTGAGGACTAGGGTTGTCAAGGAAGGAGGGGGAGGACGCTTCCGCTTTAGCTTGACTACCAAGGGGCTGCGGTCGGTGTTTGCCATTGATTGTAAAAGAACAGAACAATTATCGGAGGACTGAACTTAGACTCACAATACAAACTCGCTCGCACAAAGAAAGCCTAGGGACGAAAACCTAGGTACAGCAGACTAAGTGCGATTGTTTATTTTTGATTCTGGGGGGTGACGATAGAGGCTCGGGAAAGCGACGGCCGCTCTGCCTTACTCCTTGGACGATCAGTATGCAGTCTTGACTCGGGGAAGATTTGCTCGGCGTTGACGAAGAAAGGCTCTTCTTGCTCCTCTTTGGTTGCTCTCTGGGCTTCTCTCTCTCTGTGATTGTCACGAAAAAAGGGGAACTCTCTCTCTGTGGGTATCTCTCTCTTCTTATTTTTTTTTTATTATTGCCGCCCTCTTTTTTTTTTTTTTTTATGGGAATGCTGCTGGCTATTTATAAGGGTGGGATGTGATTATTAGGGTTTGCTATCTGTTTGGAATGTCGGCGCTCCTTCATTCTATCTGGACCCTTGATCTTGATCATAACGAATCTCGGCCACTAATGCGGATAGCACCAAATCTTATGAGCAGTTAATGCTGATTGCTTTAAATCTTCGTGATTGGTTATGCTAATATCTGATTGCTCGCCACGTGTCTTGCTGATGATGTCAAATATTCTCGTTGGGATTCGGTCGAATCTTCAATGCCACGTCTTTTGATTGAAGATCCTGCCAGGGCCGCATAGAGTGGCCAATACTTGAACCGCAGGGAGATACCCTTCATGAGCCGCATGAGTCAACATCTCGTCGAGCTGCAGGGGACGAACTTTCCGTGAGCCTCATATGCGTGGTCTTTGCGAACCGCAGGAGACGACCTCTCCATGAGCCGTATAGTTTCTGTGGGCCGCATGTGGTATTGAGCCACATAGGTCGGGCTATGAGTGGACCGCATATGGCGGATTTCTGTTAATCATATTAGAATGACGCCTCACGGAGCCGCATGAAGCTGTTCTTTAACCGAGCCGCATGAGACTTTGCCACGTGGCAACATAGGATTTCTGACAGATCGGGTCAGAGATCTTCTTCTTTTTCCGAAGAATCTGTCATTATGGCAGAGCCATTATGACACTTTATGTCAGAGACGTCGCAGCCGTCGAGTCGTGTCAGAGCATTAAATGAGGCCATTACTCCAATGGCCAACTGTAGGGGGGGGTCACACGTGGCATCGATTTGAGCCGCATGTCCCCGAGCCGCATGAGTCTGGGGGTCTCCTTTTTGGCCGCATAAAGCAACTCCAGTATGAACCGCATAGGCTTGCTGTCCAAAGCCGCATGGGTCATTATGCCTTTATTTCTAATATTTTTCATGCTTCTACAGGACCCCCTTCAAAGTTTTTAATTTGTAAAATTGGAACACTTTGAATAAGAAGCATGGCCCCGTTCATGCCGCATAAGTGTCTCAGCCGCATAGAGTTAGCTGTCCGCATAGACTCTTTTCCACATGTCCTGATTAAA
>JANAVB010021680.1:0-25275 GCA_029216955.1 Iris pallida | reverse complement strand
TTTAAAACTGTAGCAGGTACGTGATCGGTCAAAGGTATACAATGTGATGTGGCACAAATAAAATGTACTTCCGTACAAGTGATAGGGCGAGAGATGTACATACGCACAAATCTGCCTTGGTAAGTAAGGCCTACGGCGCGGGTAATATAAAATGAAACATTGCTCGGGTACTATATAGGGGGGGGCATGATCACGTACTCTACTATCAGTTTCCATACCCATATTCTAATTCATGTGAGAGATACATCAAGATGGTTCTAAGCATGGTAGTAATGGAAAGTACAACATGTGACGTTTTAACTGCTACCCAAGGATCAGCAATTAACATGGTAATACATGTTCTAGCATAAAAGACAGTAAATGAGTATGTAGATGTACTTGCCTCTAGCAAAGTAAAACAAGCTGCGATAAAATGCTATGGATGTCTGGTAACTCGTCACTGTAGCAATAAATACAATAAACTTAGCTTTACACTAAGCTAAAACACTAAGACACTAATGGTGAAAACACGAATTGTGACTGGGCACCTAGCCAAAATGATGACTTGGCATAGGAGACCAATATGGGGTGACACACTATGTTAAACTATTTCTAAGGTCTTACACTAGTGAGGGGGGGTTTAACACGACTAAAACTCCAAATAACACAAAAAGCTACAAGTCGTAATTAACCAATAAAAAATCAAAAGATCATTGTGCTCCAACAATTTAGAGATAGACAAAAAGTCTAGTTTGTGCATAAAACAAAGTACCAACACGATCCTTGCTAACTATAGAAATTTATTATAATTTTTCTGGAATTATTAACCAGTCAAATTTTATAAAAATCAGTTTCCTAAGTATACAGAAGTGAGTTTGGTTTCATATGCCAAACTAGTGGCAAAACAGTAATTAAATACTACAAAAATTTATACTAAATTAGCTAACTTAACAAAGTATCTAAAAATATTTTCCATAATTTTAGCAACACTCTAAGTATTTTTAGAAAAAACAAAAACAGCAAGGCACACAATAATTAATTATCTGGATTTTGTCCATGTACATAATTTGAACCAAAGTTCAAATACAGGACCCAAGGCCATGAATCAAGCCAATATGACTTGTACAGGTCTTGAATGTGTGAAAACACATTTGAGCCCAAATACCATGCTAGGCTTGGACATCAAATGGTTGCAGTAATTTAAATATACAGAAAATACTAAGTGGTAGAAATGCAAAATAAATATTAATATTTAATAAGGTAAAGTTTTACATTTAGCTATAAAAGTATGAACATTATTTTATATAATTATTTTACACTAAGCTAAGTAAAATACACATAGGAAATAATATAATATATAATATAGGGATATTATATATATATAGGAAAATGCTTAACTATATTATTGTATATATATATATACAATATATGTATATACATATAAGAAAATACTTAACTATATAATATATATATATATACAAATTAATGTATACTACATATAATAGTATATATATAAGAATAATATACACAAAGAAATATAATACATAAATATATATATGTATACATAATATATATATACATATAAATAATGAAGTATACATTAATATATAATATAAAAAAAACAGCAACTATATATACCTAAATAGAGTATGTATATAATAACATATCACATATACAAAATAATGTATACATATATATAGATATAATATATATAAAAACAAAAGAAAAGAAAAAAGAAAAGGAAAAGAAAGGAAAATACAGCAGCAAAGGGGGGGGGGGGGATTCGACTCGGGCCAACGAGCGCGCGGGGAGGGGGGGGGGGGTTTAGGCGGGAGGGGCTGGCCAGGGGGTCAGCCCATCAGTTGTGTTAGGGAAAGGGGTTAGTTAATTATTAGGTTTTAGTGATTAAATAATAATAAAAAAAAATATAAGAACACAGTCCTGTGTCCTGACAGTTAGGGACACAGGATCAGCGTGTCCGTGCTTGCACGACACGCACGACACGACTTACGCGTGTCCGAGCTTTGCATTGGGTTCGTCGGGACCAGGCGAGTCGGTTTGTGTACACGAGACACGAACGAGGAGGGAGGGGGGAGTGACACGTACGTGTCCGATGGGGTGGGTGCTGCGAGGGAGGCGATCAGGCGGAGGAGGCGTCGTGGAGGCGGCGCTTGGGTGGCGCTGGGTTCGCCTCGTCGAGACGAAGGTGATGGTGGTGGTGGTTGGGGGTGTTAGTCGCTGTGGGGGTGGCGGAGGAGATCGCCGGAGATAGGGTTGCGGCTAGGGTTTCGGGAGGAAAGGTGGCGTGGAGGGTGGCGGAGGAGATCTAGGGTTAGGGTTCAGTCGGGGGGGAGAGAGGGGAGTTTATAGAGGGTTAGGGTCGGTTGGGGGCAGCCGGGTTCGGCGGGGGCAGCGTAGGTCGGCGTGGGGGCAGCGTCGAGTCAGGGGAGAGAGGGGAACACGTCGGGGGGGGGGGGGGGGGGGTTTGGGAAAATTGCAGTAGGGCCCCTAGGAAATAGGTATTTGCAAACAGGTCCAAATAAATGCAAATATAATTTGCATTCCATAATTAAAACAATTTACTAATTACAATCTAATTTACTAACAATTTGATAATTGCAAAACTCTATTTAAAACAATTCTAATATTACAAAAACTACATTAAAACATTTCTAAAAGTTACAAAATGATATTTAAGTAATTTAATTAATTTAAAAAATCAATTAAAACATTTTAGAAAATTACAAATCAATATTTTGTATTTTGAAACTTTTTAAAACTCATTTAAATTCATTTAAAAATTCTAGAAAATTCCTAAAATCATATTAAATTATTTTAAAATCAATAATGACATTTAATAAACTAATTAACATAGTTTAAAATTTTTGAAAAAAACAGGGGCTTACAAGTCTTCCCCTTGAAAAATTTCGTCCTCGAAATTCACAGGGATTGAAGACCGACAATATTCTAACATAGCAAGCAATGCAAAAATGACTAAGGCTACGATCAAAAACTAACCTCCCGAAACTGTTCGGCTCCGGCTCAAGGACTAGGCTATAAGTCCTCCCTGGGGTCATTGGCTACTGGGCAGTCCGAATGATGGATGGCAGACCGCAAGCTAAACACTGTCCTAACCTCTTCCTACAGACGACGAACATGCCCTGGTCTTCCGCAGAAAGAACATATGGCTTCCTTCTGCTGCTGTGCTGTCGGGGTCCGAGGCTCTAACTGGCGGGTCTGATGATGTGATGTAGGGGGATGGTAAGTCTGCTGGGGTGGCGTCGGCGCTTTCTGCTGGAAAGCCTGACGCTTGGACGGTCCCTCATGGTGTACAGAAGCCGGCCTCTTGCTAGACAGAAGACGCGCTCAATGCTCCGGGCTAACTCTAGGCTCTGGTAGTAGTCAGTCGTACGTTCGCCACTATAAGAATGCCATGTCGGAACTAGACCATGGCAAAACCTACGGGTCATCTCCTCTGGATCAGCAACCAGGCTATGAGCAAAACGGCTCAGGCGACTAAACTCTGCCGCATATCATCAACAGAACGGTTCCCCTGCTGGTGTTTTGGAATCGTAGCCCCATGGCTACTCTAGCAGTGGTCGAGAAGAACTTCTTCTTGAACTGGGTCTTGAACTGGTCCCAGGTGGCTCTACCTCTCGCGAACAACGGCTCATTCCTGAACCAGACTCCGGCTAAGTCTATCAGCAGAAATCTGCTGCCTCGACCTGAAGGTCACGGCATCCTAACTCCCAGAAGCTTCCTCTCTACAGAATCTAGCCAGTCATCAGCTACTACTATGCCCTCAGTCCCTGAGAACTCCTGGGATTCAGACCATGAAGTCCTTGACGTCCCGCTTTCTGCCGGGCTCTACATATGGTGGGGCCACGGGACGTCCCTCAGAACGCTCCATGCTCTGGCGGAGTAGGGTAGTCTGCTCCTGATGGGTGTTAGGAACCCCTGGATCAGTGTGAGCAGCTGGTTCCGTCGAGTGTGACGGAAGCCTGGGTAGGTATAGTGATAGGGGATGGTGGAAGTATGGGTCCTGCCGGGCCTGGGATGTGGAAGGTGTGTATCTGGGCCTGTGGATCTGTGGAGTGGGGGAATGTGGTAGGTGGAGGTGCATCAGTCAACTGGTCGGCTGACTGGATACGGAGGGCCCATTCTGGGGTAACATGCTGGGACGAACGAGTAAGCACCATCTAAATTACACATAAAAGACTTATAAGGACTTATTTAAAGTAAGCAATCATATGCAAGAAAGTCTAATTATAATAGCAAACATGTGTGTATTTCCTATGTTGCAATCCTAGCATTCCTCTAGGTGTTCTAAGCGTCTTTCCTAATGTTGTCTAATTACCTTAAGTTCCTAATTGCAGGCATGTTTGGTACAATAACGTAACCAAACAGTTTAGTCAGGACCTTGCATGGGCCGCCAAAAAAACATGTCACGACCCGTTACCCAAATGTTGGGCCGGGCCGAGCCATGTCCAGCCTACGCTTAAGATAAAGCGCAGTAAGCTGTTCTAGAGATAACAAGGTAAGACTAAATGTGCTAACAGTTCTATAAGTGAAGAAGAATCATAAATGCTCCAAACACAAAAGTCGTGTATATAGTAAAATATCCAAGTACAAGTAAACTGAAATGTAAAACTGGATACATGTCCAGTTATAAAATGGTATAGTCTAATACATGACTATACTAAGTATCCCAAGCAGCTAAGCAAACTAGACGAGTCTCCCGCAGGAACATCCTCGTATGGCAAAACCGGGTCCTCGGCAGTAATCCATAATACGAATCACAGAGCAACTCCCTCAGTAAGTATACCTACAACGTATCCTGTCAGGACGGGAGCAAGTACAACCTCTACAACTAAAGTACTGAACATATAATGAAAGAGATGTACAACAAGGATCATGGTGTGATAAGTCTATAAAACAGGAATACTGGGAACATGTCATCATGGTACAACTGGGATCACAGTATCATAGTAACATAGGGAACATGGCATCTATCTCATGTCGTATCACAATCATGTCATCATAATCTATCATGGCAAGGATACATATGTCATAGAGACAGATGTATATGTAATGTTTAAAACTGTAGCAGGTACGTGATCGGTCAATAGGTATACAATGTGCTGTGGCACATAATAAAATGTACTTCCGTACAAGTGATAGGGTGAGAGATGTACATACGCACAAATCTGCCTTGGTAAGTAAGGCCTACGGCGCTGTAACATATAAAATGAAAACATTGCTCGGTATATATAGGGGGGGCATGATCACGTACTCTACTATCAGTTTTCCCATACCCATATTCTAATCATGTGAGAGATACATCAAGATGGTTCTAAGCATGGTAGTAATGGAAAGTACAACATGTGACGTTTTAACTTGCCCCCAAGGATCAGCAATTAACATGGTTAATACATGTTCTAGCATTAAAAGACAGTAAATGAGTATGTAGATGTACTTGCCTCTAGCAAAGTAAAACAAGCTGCGATAAATTGCTATGGATGTCTGGTAACTCGTCACTGTAGCAATAAATACAATAAACTTAGCTATACTAAGCTAAAACACTAAGACACTAACTAGTGAAAACACGACTGTGACTGGGCACCTAGCCAAAATGATGACTTGGCATAGGAGACCAATATGGGGTGACACACTATGTTAACTATCTTTCTAAGGTCTTTACATAGTGAGGGATGGGGTTAACACGACTAAAACTCCAAATAACACAAAAAGCTACAAGTCGTAATTAACCAATAAATAAATCAAAAGATCATTGTGCTCCAACAATTTTAGAGATAGACAAAAAGTCTAGTTTGCATAAACAAAGTACCAACACGATCCTTGCTAACTATAGAAATTTATTATAATTTTTCTGGAATTAAACCAGTACAATTATTTTATAAAAATCAGTTTCCTAAGTATACAGAAAGTGAGTTTTGGTTTCATATGCCAAACTAGTGGCAAAACAGTAATTTAAATACTACAAAAATTATACTAAATTAGCTAACTTAACAAAGTATCTAAAAACTATTTTTCCATAATTTTAGCAACACTCTAAGTATTTTAGAAAAACAAAAACAGCAAGGCACACAATAATTTATCTGCGTATTTTGCATGTACATAATTTGAACCAAAGTTCAAATACAGGACCCAAGGCCATGAATCAAGTCCAATATGACTGTACAGGTCTTGAATGTGTGAAAACACATTTGAGCCCAAATACCCATGCTAGGCTTGGACATCAAATGGTTGCAGTAATTTAAATATACAGAAAAATACTAAGTGGTAGAAATGCAAAATAAATATTAATATTTTAATAAGGTAAAGTTTTACATTTTAGCTATAAAAGTATGAACATTATTTTTATAATTATTTTACACTAAGCTAAGTAAAATACACATAGGAAATAATATATAATATAAATATAGGGATATTTATAATTAATAGGAAAATGCTTATACTTATATAGTATATATATATACAAATATATGTATATATACATACATATAAGAAAATACTTAACTATAATATATATATATATATATATACAAAATTAATGTATACATATACATATATAGTATATATATGATAATATATACACAAGAAATATATATATACATAAATATATATATGTATACATAATATATATATACATATAAATAATGAAGTATACATATATATATATATAAAAAACAGCAACTATATACCTAAATAGAGTATGTATAATAATACATATACACATATACATAAATATATGTACATATATATATGTATATAATTATATAAAAACAAAAGAAAAAGAAAAGAAAGGAAAAGAAAAGGAAAATACAGCAGCAAAGGGGGGGGGATTCGAACTCGGGCCAACCGAGCGGCGGGGGGGGGGGGGGGGGGTTTAGGCGGGGATGGGCTGGCCAGGGGGTCAGCCCATCAGTTGTGTTAGGGAAAGGGGTTTAGTTAATTATTAGGTTTTAGTTGATTAAATAATAATAAAAAAAAATATAAGAACACAGTCCTGTGTCCTGACAGTTAGGGACACAGGATCAGCGTGTCCGTGCTTTGCACGACACGCACGACACGACTTACGCGTGTTCGAGCTTTGCATTGGGTTCGTCGGGACCAGGCGAGTCCGTGTTTGTGTACACGAGACACGAATCGAAGGGAGGGGGGAGTGACACGTACGTGCGATGGGGGGGGCTGGTCGAGGAGGCGATCAGCGGAGGAGGCATCGTGGAGGCGGCGCTTGGGTGGGCTGGGTTCGCCTCGTCGAGACGAAGGTGATGGTGGTGGTGGTTGGGGGTGTTAGTCGCTGTGGGGGTGGCGGAGGAGATCGCCGGAGATAGGGTTGCGGCTAGGGTTTCGGGGAGGAAAGGTGGTCGTGGAGGGTGGCGGAGGAGATCTAGGGTTAGGGTTCAGTCGGGGGGGAGAGAGAGGGGGGAGTTTATAGAGGGTTAGGGTCGGTCGGGGGCAGCCGGGTTCGGCGGGGGCAGCGTAGGTCGGTCGTGGGGCAGCGTCGAGTCAGGGGAGAGAGGGGAACACGTCGGGGGGGGGGGGGTTTGGGAAAATTGCAGTAGGGCCCCTAGGAAATAGGTATTTGCAAACAGGTCCAAATAAATGCAAATATAATTTGCATTCCATAATTAAAAACAATTTACTAATTACAATCTAATTTACTAACAATTTTGATAATTGCAAAACTCTATTTAAAACAATTCTAATATTACAAAACTACATTAAAACATTTCTAAAAGTTACAAAATGATATTAAGTAATTTAATTAATTTAAAAAATCAATTAAAACATTTTAGAAAATTACAAATCAATATTTTTGTATTTTGAAACTTATTTAAAACTCATTTAAAATTCATTTAAAAATTCTAGAAAATTCCTAAAATCATATTAAATTATTTTAAAATCAATAATGACATTTAATAACTAATTAACACTAGTTTAAATTTTTTTGAAAAAAAACAGGGGCTTACAACCCCCGTGCCCCCGCTGGCATCCGCTCCCCCGTGCTCCCGCGTCCTCTCCAGCGTCCACGCCCCCGCGCCGGCGTCCATGCCCCCGCGCCCTCCCCAGCATCCACGTCCTCACGGGCGTCCACTCCCGCGCCCCTGTCGGCGTCCGCATCCTCGCCGGCGCCGGCGCCCCGCACCCCGCCCCCGTCGGCATCCGCCGCTAGAGAGTTTGGGAGGAGAGAGAAGAAATTGGGGGTTGGACCCAAAGAAAATTTGGGGCTGTCATGAGTAAAAGTTTTACCAAATTTGGTTGTCCTGAAGTAAGGGTTGTCCCTAAGTAAAAGTTGAAGTGCCATTAAGAAAGGATTTAGTAACCTGGTCTCATATAATATTTAATATTAAAATTTGGGTCTCCATGTATATGAAAGTATAGCATTTTAGTTTCATATATACTGTACAAGTCCAGATTTGTTATCAATTTGGAGACCTAAATCCTATATCATAAGACCCAAATCCTATGATTGGACATATGGATACCCAAATCATAATATCAAATATTATATAAGACTATATTACTAAATAATCCATTAAGAATTCTAGACAGACGAGGTAGCGACCGAGAGGTCGAAACCGACGCCACATGTTGCCTCTTATTGTTTGGGCCGTGCGACTTTATTTTGGGTTTAGATGTTGATTTTTAGAACTTTATGAACTTTCCATGATCTAACATTAATTTTAGGAAAAAATGATTTAGGGTTCTTTATTTTGGACAATTTAGAAAAGGACGAAGAAATAAATGTTTTGGGAATTAATAGGGTAAAATAATATATCAGTTTTATTAATCCATATGTTCGATCAAAATAATTAAAAAAATTAATGAAGATGACTCATAAAAACTATTCTATGTTGATTCCAAAGACGTATATGCAAAAAGTCAACTTTTTTTCTTAAAACATAAAATAAGTCAAAACCAATTTGTTTGTTTGTTTAACTATATCAGTACTTTAAAATAATCAAAGAAATATAGGACCCACCAATTTAAACAATTTCCTTTTTGCACTTTAAAGTGCGCATTACTGTATAGTGATTTTTTTTTTATAAGTGATGAATTGTAAGATCAAGTCTTGAGCTTATAATTTACCAGTTAACATGTAAGTACAAAAAAGACTATTGTAACATTCAACAAATTTAATTATTCCAAAAATATCCAAACAACCCTAATTCGTCTTCTTCTTCCCCTTTTTCTTAGTTCAAGAAACAAACAAAATTTACTTTCAAACTTTCTAAATTATTAAATAATTTTCGGTGCCTATAATGTTCATTTGGATTAAAAATAACATGTAAATAATTTATGGTAAAAAAATTGTTTTGAATTATTAAATATTTTTGATTTTATTGTTATTTGTATGTGAACTTGAACATGCAATAGTTTTACATTATGTTGATAAAAATATTTGAGGGTGACTTTCTTAATTGTACTAGTGAACTTGTGTTTAAAATTATATCATAACATTTGAGGAAAAAATAGTCAATTCATAAATTTATAATGCACTTTAAAGTGATGGAAAAAAAAAACACTTAACAGTGATATATAGTTATGAAAAAAAAAATAACATTTGGACTTTAAAGTGCCAGCACTATGTAATCCTCAACACTTTAAAGTGATTTCATATGTCATCAACCACAAGTAGAGATTTTCAATTAAATCAACACAAAACAATTTATCATTGTCTTCAATTAGTATATTACCAACTTGCAGTTGTCAAAGTGCTTATTAAACAATTGATAATGACATAAATTTAATATCTATAAATAACAAATATAAGAATAATTTAGGTTGGTCATGAATTTCTAATCACATAACATACAATATTTTCTGTTGTGACCTAATAATAAACAATAATATAATTTTACTTTGAAATTTATTTGGTTTATATAGATATATATTATATTTTTTTAGAAAAAAACTTTTCTTCATATCTCTGACCGGCGTTATGCACAAAACTTTGTGTACGCTACATTGCATATCTTTTGGGTATACGTCCCCATGGGATCATTTATCGATCTCTAATCATTCAGCCATGATTTTATGTCTCATTCTCGGTAACCACAAGGGTTTGACTTTTAAAAACTTTCAAACTATTTGTTGTCAAGGATGGAACACTACATAAAATCATCCAAAATCGAAGGCTATTTCTAAGGGCACTACCATTTTTACTTGGGGCTAGCCCTTACTTGGGGGCAGCCCAAGAAGGTGAAACTTTTACTGGGGGGCAGCCCAAAAGTTACTTGGGGCTAGCCCAACCCCCCAAACACTCTCTCCATTTTATTTCATCTTTCCTTCTTTCTCTTCCAAATCCTAAAACCCCATTCTCTTCTCCACAACTCCATTCCAAATTCTTAACCCTAAATTTCTTCTACATTCCTTCAAATCCAAGAGATGGCACCCAAGTCCAAACCCTCGTCACAATCTATGTATATTTTTCCTAATTTCTTCTACATTTTTCTACATTCTTTCCAAATTCAAAGAATCTTTGTTAATTCTCTAAAAAGTTTTGATAAATTAGGTTTATAACACTTTATGGTTCATGAATGGATTTTTCGAACACGATAAATCCTACATTTTCTTGAAACCCTAACCCTACGACAAAGTATCGTGTCGTTTGGACGTTCGGCTGCTACAGTCGCGGTTGAAAACATTAGGACTGCAAAACAACTGACAGTCATAATGTTAAGGAGGACTGCCAGGCAGCCAACAGTCCTCTTATAAAACAGGACTACAGGAAGTCTGGCAGTCCTCCTTAACATTTGGACTGTCAGTTGTTCTGTAGTCCTGAAACAATGTTGGACTGCTTGGCTTCCTGCAGTCCTATATAATTGTAGGACTTTATTTTTTTCTACTTTCTTTATATTATTTAATAACTGTATGTTGTCCTGCGGCCGCTCCCAAAAGAAAATGGCCCACCGCGTCGGCGTGCAAGGAACGCACTGCGGGCTATCCTCTTGAGAGACCGATAATAATTTCCGAACCGCTTCCATAAAGCGAAGTCACTGGAGCGACTGGCCGGTCTCGGACGAAAATAACTAGTTGTTTAAGTAGGATATTTGGATGTTCTGTGTTTGAAATATTTGGATTTGTTTGAATATTTGGATACGTTTTGATATGTTTATATTGAAAATGTTTGGATGTGGACATATATGTTATGTAATTTTGGATATGTTAGTATGATTGTATATTTGGATATCTTGTGTGTTATTTGATATGTTTGGTGTCATTTGGATACGTTTGGGTATATTTGGTATTATTTGGACATGTATGGTGGCTTATAATATGTGAAACTCTCTGTACAGTGAGTTTCAAGTAGGACTGTCATACACTGGCAGTCCTTCCTCACATTAGGACTGCCAGAACTGGCAGTCATACTTAAAACTCTTTGTACAGAGAAAGAGTGGAGAAAAATAACATGTAACATTTAACTTAAAACTCTCTGTGAAGATTTTATGTAGATGTTCATAAAATCACTCCAAAAGTAGTTTTAGATTGGAGAAAAAAACATGTAACAACTCTGGAGTGAAAGAGTGCATGGTGACCAAAAAATGAGACTTAACATGCTCCTGATGTATTCATACGAAATGCCCAATGGGGTCTAGTTGGCTATCTCACGCTGCACCATACATCAAGCACATTAGCAGCTCCTAAAATCTTGCTCGGGCTCAGACCGAGCTAGATTTTGGAATAATAAAGAAGAAAGCCAATACAAACTTCTTGTTAGTAGGTTATAGCAAGGTATTTGTACATCACTGGAGTGCCATCTCTAGGTGTCAGAATACATTTTTCTACAGACTAAAAGTTATGTCAATGATACTACAACACAGCGAGCTACAAAGAATACAATATCAACTACCCTCACCGAATTAAATTCAATCAAAATGTACTCAATTGAATTCAAGATTTAAACATAAGCAAATAGGACTGCCAGGAGGCTAGCAGTTCTAATCCAAACTCTCTGTGAAGAGAGTTTGAATATGGAACTCTCTTCACAGAGGGTTTGGGACATAACTGCCAGACTCCTGGCAGTCCTTCATTAAGTTAGGACTGCCAGGAGGCTGGCAGTCATAATCCAAACTCTTTGTGAAGAGAGTTTGGATATGAAACTCTCTTCACAGAGAGTTTGGGACATGACTGCCAGACTCATGGCAGTCCTTCATTAAGTTATGACTGCCTGGAGGCTGGCAGTCCTAATCCAAACTCTCTGTGAAGGGAATTTGGATATGAAACTCTCTTCACAGAGAGTTTGGGATTAGGACTGTCAGAAGAGTTTGGATATAAAACTCTGTTCACAGAGAGTTTGGATATGAAACTCTCTTTACAGAGAGTTTGGGGACAGGACTGCCAGACTCCCGACAGTCTTTCATTAAGTTAGGACTACCTGGAAGCTGTCACGCCCCACCCGGAATCACTCGAATCATCGTCTTCGCAGGGGGCGTGATGCCGCACGAGCCTGGAGTTGCGCTCGTGCAAGGCAAGATGACAAGTTCTCAAATGGTTATCTTTTGAGTTGATATTCACAACGAGAGGAAAACAGAGTATACGAAACAAATCTCTTTATTGATATTCGAGATTAGATTACAAAGACTTTCGATAGCCCAACGGAATTTGCCAGATTGGCTACAACACTCAAGTTCTCTCTTGTCCACAAAGGATTTTGCCGTTCCATACATGCCTTCTATATCTCGGCCGCATCAATCTTGTCGCGAGTCCGAGCGTCAGTGCGATCGCACGCTTCAATCTGCTTCGGCATTCCAAGCCTCAACGCGTTCAAGCAACACTTCGCCGCGAGCCATCCATTCCCTGCACCCTGCATGAAGCTGGTGGAGGATCAGTACGTTCGTCCTCGCATGTACTGAAGCAAAGATCTTCTTTCCAAACCGACATTTTAATATTTATGTTGAATCATGCAACTTAGCTTATGATCTTGCTATGTTCTCCTTAGGGTCAATTTCATGGCATATTCGAAAGCGTAAAGCATGTTATCATAGCAAGCATGTTATCGAATTGAATAGGCAAGCAAGCATTCTCGTGTTTGATTCGTGGCACAACTTAGCAATATCGACGCACCCGCCCTTGCAACCGACGCAAGGTGAATACGCCTATCAGTTTTCCCTGTCATGTTATAAGTGCCCTCTATTCAGAATCCGTCCATGTAGGATATACGTATACCTTGCACTTCCAAACCCATCGCCCTTAACTATATGAAGGTTACTAGCTTTTTGGGCTAGAATGGACTTATATTTATCGAATCGAAACATAAGACGATGTTAACTCTGTGCGGTTGCTAACCAACATCAGAGGCCACCGAAATAATTGCAGCAAGTGGCTTATCACATTCACCAGACGGTCGCTACCCATCTAAATGAAGTACACCAACAATACCGTAAACGAATCCCTCCTAGGCCGAACGGTCCCAGCCCCTGGCGCGCCGCGTTCGAGGGAATACCCATGCACCGGCTTTTATCTTTAAGTCCATTTGACCATGCAACAAATCTTATATTTCATACAACCAAGCAAGTTCGCTTATCTCTATTTCAATTGGCACAACGCCCGAATGTTCTCAACGAACGCCCGTAGGCCGCGAACATTTCGAAGGGCACCATGCCGCATTATCATCTCGTATTTCTTCCGTTAACTTTCTTTGTTCTTACGTTTCATTCTTCGTTTCAATGTTTCAATGGCATCATGCCTCAACTCAATGCTCGTCAACCGAACGATCCGAAGGTCCCGAACACCTTTCGAGGCATTATGTTATATCCGACAGTTCCGCCACATTCATGCCACAACTGTATTCTTTCGCAACGAAGCCATCTTTTATTATCTCGTGCACGTAGGCACGTTTCGACCATATTCCGATGTTTATGACTTAGTATTCAACGTCCGTGGCTTGCGCACTAGGGCGCTCGCCTATTGTCTTTCAATGTTCTAGCCGTTCTAACTCATGCGCAAAGGCACGGTATGGTTCGTGCACTAAGGCACTCGCCGAGTACAGTTATCCTACGTTCGTATGGCTTACGCACCGAGGCGCTCGCCTTTACGATATCCAATGTTCCATAGCGACTCGTACGTTTGCCGTACGATTCATTTCAATTGTTCTATCTAGTGTTCGACACGCACTACGTTTATATCTCTATCGAGCCACGTCCGTGGCGTTGATAGGTTAACTCAGCATACAATGATATATTTGACTTATCGAATGAAGGAGTAAAAAGAAGTCAATCCTCCACCTTGAGTCGATATGTCTTTGTCGTTTCGCCGAACCGATGCGGCTCGATTTCATAACTTTGTTGCACGGCCACTCTCCTGACTTAGCCATTCGAGCACTTCGTGCTTATTGAGTTATATGTCCGATTTGGGCTTACCGTGCCAACGCTTCCGTCCGTCGCAAGGCGACGATTTGCTTTCGCGGACCCCTTACTGAATAAGGCAAAAGATCGACCTCTAACATTTCAGCATAAACGTATAGCCTGTATATGAAACCAACTAAAATCAATACTTGCATCGATTCGGACTTGTGCCTTGGTCGATTCGATTTCTTAGAATCTTCGAGCCGTCTCAACGCACTTATCCTTCGAGGCAACGCGGCGCTTCGCATCGATTCACTCGATGCATTCTTTGGGACAAGGCAACTCTTCGCATCGATTTAGTTCGATGCATTCCTCGGGACAACTCAACACTTTGTATCGATTCGCATCGATACGTAATCGGGTCAACGCAACTCTTCGAGTCAACGACTCAGCATAATGCACCGTGCGGAGCGGGGCATTACAGAATATACCACTCAAAACAAGGTTCGTCCCGAACCGAAACCAATACTAAATTTCCAAGGGTTTTTAGATCGTTCTACGATCTCGTCTCACTATCGTTTGGATCGTACAACTTAGTTTGGAATCATACACATATTTTAGGCGTCCCACCAATATATGCATTTCAGTCGAGCTCAGTTGTAAGATATCGGAACAACGCAAACACGTAACTTCTTATTCTCAATTACTTGCCATCTCGTACTCTCGATCGGACTTGGGCTCTAGCATAAGTTCTCGCAATTACATACGCATATTGATACATACACGATCCTCTAACAAAAGTCAAGGCACACGATGCGATCCAAAAATCGCATTTCTCACTTTGTATGTTTCATTGGGACTATCAATTCTACGCATTGCGTCAAGCCGTCGTGCATCCGATCACACGAGTCTCCGTAATGCCTTGCGTTCGGCGTCACTATCCAACGATTTCTGATGTTTCACTTCGTATCCTATCTCGACATGATTCTCTTTGGTTGACTTGCAAAAGCATCAACATTCAGGACTACGTCTGCTAGGTGACTTACCTAGATACCGTGCTCAGCTTCTCCCGACGCAAGTTTAAATTGACATTGCACAAAAGCCACAATCTATCCGACACAAAGTTTAATTCAAGGCGACGGTGCTCAAGACAACGATCGCCTTGATACAAAGGTCTTTACGATACGCCTTACGTTCGATTCCTAACGAGTAGGAATTCACTAGCCAAATTCCTAACTTATCCGTCTCGCAACATCGAATATAAGTTTGATTCACGCAAGCTCAATTGCAAGGTGAATCCGAATCTAACAACATGACTCGTACGTCATTCCCTTATCATTCTCTCTCGTGCATAGCACGATTCTCACAATCGCCTATCCGAATCACCAAGTTCGTTGGTGAATTTCAAGTTCTATCGTCGACCAACATAACCATTCAAATATTCATCCGACGAATACTCAAATCTAACTATATCATTCTCAATCGAAAGTTGTTCCAACAATTCTCGATCGTCTAGACTTATCGTCAACATGCGCCGTGTTATATTTGTTATCGGTGCAATCTCATATGCAATATCGCATGGGTCATCTTACGGTCTGCAGCATTCAATTTGATTTGGCGGTCAAGTCTTCTAGGGTCAGCTGTCCCGAAGCTACGTTCGATAATTGTGGATCATCACCGAAGGACAGTTTACTACGAACCATGCTATATCTTATTTCGGAGCCAAATCACGTTCCGACGATTTCTACGCGACTACCCTATTTCGGACAAGATCATTTCTATCGGCGCAACTGATGCGCAACTATCCTCCGCGTAAAGTCATGCACTATCTTCGATGATTCTGCAATTTACGAAACATCTAGTCGTATCGAATTCGGGTCTATCTTATTCGCGGGTCGACACACGAGATGCTATATGCATCGAGCAATCGTCGATGACTTATAGTCTCGCCCTGATCAATCACAAAATTTACGATCAACCAAGTTCGTTCATTCTCGCATCGTTACTTACAAAAATTTTATAGCGCGAGGCACACTCTATTTTGTATTCTCACATCGTGCTTACGCTTCCTTACGTATCGATCTCGATACGCCGTATCCATTTCGATAACGTAAGGGTCAACTCTGAATCCGTTTCAACGTCAACTTAACTCGCATCGCATACATCCAAGTTCGTAACAAACTTTTCCATACACATTGACTCGTTCTCCGATTTTGTCGCATCCCGCTATACTTCGATCGCGTAACTGAGTTACCGATTATCCAACATCGAACCCTCAAGTCATACGATATCGCCCTCTAAGTTTTGCGTGTTTTCAGTCGTACTCAAATGAGTTTCGTGGTAACGTAGCCAACTATTTCTTAGGCACGATTGCTCGCATCAACCAACTTTCTTATCGAAGTCGCACATCGTGTGATTCGATTACAATTTGCATCGCCCAACATTCTTTATCGAAATCGCAAGTCGTGCGATTCGATTCGCCTAGCCAAACATTTCTATCGAGATCGCAAGTCGTACGATTCGATTCGTCTCGCCCAACATTTTAATCGGGATCGCAAGTCGTGCGGTTCGATTTCAACGTTTCGAGTTTTCTATCCCGTCGATCCGATTGTTGCCTCAAGGCATAATCGTTTCGCTAGGTCCCGTCATTCGACCGACACATAAATTTTTCAATCGACGTATCGTTCAATGTTACAAGTCACGCCTTACCGTTCTAACCGATCATCGAAGAACACTTGCATCAACATGCCGTCGTACAAATTCTCAATCGAGTCTCGGTGCTATCCCGTCCGTTGCGGACAAACCTTCCGCAATTCTCATAATACATCGATACAATTCATCGCACAAATGGTATTACATATACCACTCGGAATCGAGCCATTCATTGCATCGGTGGTATGCCATATACCACCCAGAAATTAAGTTACTTCCGTCGCAACGTACTCTTTACGAACCAACGATCTCTTCCGACTCACGATTTCTGCAGTAATCGTGCTTGATCACAACCGTAACTTTGATTTAATCAAATCCGAAACAACTCGACGAATGTTTCCATTTGCCAACACAAGCTCGGTGCGCAACCGAACCAATTCCGTTTCTCGATTTATAACGTTTGTTTTCTTTCGTTGCACCTTGTGCAAAATTCATTCTCGATATCCGTTGCACTTCGTGCAGCAATTACTTTAATACGCGTTGCACCACGTGCAATAATTTTACTTTTGACATGCATTGCACATCGTGCAACGATTTCCTTTCAATACGCATTGTACATCATGCAATGATTTTATTTCCGACATTCAAAGTCAATGCTCAAATCCGTTCAACACATTCGATATTGACTTATCGCTTTTCATCGCAACGCACATTCGAAATCGATATGCGAATCCGTTCGACACATTCCATATCAACTTTCATTTCCTTTTCAACGCATCATTTACAATCAACGCGTGACAATTGCTGCAGCAACATTCCACGACTATCATTGTATCGATGCAACTAACGTTTCTCGTATCGTTCGTTGCAAACAACGAATATCTCGAATTACAATTCACGACGTGTTGCATCCGCGGCAACAAATCCTTGAATTCACATCTCGTAACTTGTTGCACTTGCAGCAACAAACCTTTTTCCGACTTTTCCAACAAACACCATGTAATTTCCAAACAACACGCGGCAAAATTACATGATTTGTATTAGACTTATTGTATGGAACATCCAGTGCGGCATCGAGTAGAGTCAAGAGTGATTTTCGATTGGTGGTGGGCAACGTTTTGGAATTGTAATGAAGCAAGCGTCCAGAGGAAATTGAGCCTAGAGCTCTGATACCAATTTGTCATGCCCCGACCCGGAATCACCCGAATCATCGTCCTCGCAGGGGGCGTGATGCCGCACGAGCCTGGAGTTGCGCTCGTGCAAGACAAGATGACAAGTTCTCAAATGGTTATCTTTTGAGTTGATATTCACAACGAAAGGAAAACAGAGTATACGAAACAAATCTCTTTATTGATATTCGAAATTAGATTACAAAGGCTTTCGATAGCCCAACGGAATTTGCCAGATTGGCTACAACACTCAAGTTCTCTCTTGCCCACAAAGGATTTCGCCGTTCCATACATCATGCCTTCTATATCTCGGCCGCATCAATCCTGTCGCGAGTCCGAGCGTCAGTGCGATTGCACGCTTCAATACGCTTCGGCATTCCAAGCCTCAACGCATTCAAGCAACGCTTCGCCGTGAGCCATCCATTCCCTGCACCCTGCATGAAGCTGGTGGGGGATCAGTACGTTCGTCCTCGCATGTACTGAAGCAAAGATCTTCTTTCCAAACCGACATTTTAATATTTATTGAATCATGCAACTTAGCTTATGATCTTGCTATGTTCTCCTTAGGGTCAATTTCATGGCATATTCGAAAGCGTAAAGCATGTTATCATAGCAAGCATGTTATCGAATTGAATAGGCAAGCAAGCATTCTCGTGTTTGATTCGTGGCGCAACTTAGCAATATCGACGCACCCGCCCTTACAACCGACGCAAGGTGAATACGCCTATCAGTTTTCCCTGTCATGTTATAAGTGCCCTCTATTCAGAATCCGTCCATGCAGGATTGTAGGAGCGTAAAAAGTGCTTCAAAGAAAAAGTCATCTCATTCATAAGTGATCTGCTTTACGCCTAGCAGAGCGGGTAATCTCTTTACGCCCAAGACTAGGCTAATCATTTTACGCCTAAGCAGGCTGATCATTTTACGCTCGGACCTACACCCATGGTTTTACGCCAAGGACAGAGCAGCCACTTTTACGTCGGACAAAGCTGTCAAATCTCGCATTTAATGCAAACTCTGACATGGAGATATTAATGATGGCATATATCACAAAGGGAATTGTTTTTACACAGAGACCAATGTTGTCGTTTAGTGTGTGGATTGAGCTACTTTACGCTCATACTACGGCTTCTTTTACGCACGAAGATTATACGAGCCTTTACACTCAACAATCGACGTGTGCGTAAAGTCTATTTGAGCTGCTTTTACGCTCAAGGTTATTCAATAACCACTTTACGCGGGAAGTCTATGTCAGGGCTATTTTACGCCAAATTTACTGCTTTACGCTTAAAGTACATTGGGGCTATTTTTACGCCCTATTCTCCTCTACCAGTTGGGAACGTAGTTTGCTTACGTGGCTTTCATGTCATTCTTCTCGAAGAACGTGTGTACATGCATCCTATTCTTACTGAAGTGATGGGACACACATCAACATATGCAGCGGATGGCTTCGATCATGGGTGGCAGTTGTTAGCGTAAAGATGGAACTTTTGCTGAGTTTTTACGCACAAGAGCCCAAGTCTATAAATAGACTTATTTTTCACAAGACAAGGGGACGGACAGAGAGTGGAGAGAATACAGAGATCAGACTTAGAGATTTTAATTCTCCAGAGCATTCTTCTTCAACCTTTCTTTCAGAACAGAGTGAAGCAAAGCAGGAAAGCATTCGGCCTCGCCATCAGTGCCCAAGTGCGTCGATACCTTTCTGGTGACTTAGTTCTTCCAGTTGTTCTACTTCAAGCAGTGATCTTCATCATCATCATATGGTCCAAGGAACAAAGTGATCATTTACGAATCAGACTTCCATAGCAATACTTTCCCAGAATCAAATTTGTACTTCTTGTACTTTTTCTCGTTTTATTTTCAAAAGCCAATTTTTTTTGGCATTTTGTTAAGTGAAACAAAATGGCGACTCTGCTGGGGAATACCTTCTCCTCTGACGAGGAGACAATTGCTCAATATGATGATATTTCGGTCGATTCGACCAAGAAGACTCTGGTTGTGCGCTTCGACCAGACTGCTTATGAAGAAATGCTCCGAACTGGGGGTGGTTCTCGCTGCTCCAATGTTCAAAAGTCTCGTAAAGCACGAAAAGTTTGGATCCCTAAATCCAAAGTAGCTGCTGATCTCTCTGTTGCTTCTGATAGCAAGGGAATTCTTCCCTCTCCTGTCGTAGGGGCTCCCGTTCATAGCGAGGCAGTCCTTACTTCGACGTCGCTCTCTAAGTGTGACAATTTGTCTCCCATCTGTGACGGTGTAGATGATCAGGTTCCACGCCCACTGCGTAAGAACCAGGTTTTACGCCCAGTGGGTAAAAACCAACTTTTACGCTCAAGGCATAAGAATGAGTCTCCCATTTGTAATGTGGCAGATTCTAATGCTTCTGAGTGTAAAATTTGTCTCCCGTCTGTGACGTGGTAGACACACACAAATTATGCTTCTCGCGTAAAATAAAATCTCCCGTCTGTGACGTGGTAGATAATCAATTTTTACGTTTTACGCGTAAAGGTAAGTCTCCTATCTGTGACAGTGTAGATAAAATTTACAACGATGTTTGCACATCTAATATGAATGTACCTAAATGCATACAGCATAAAAATGTTGTTGGTAAAACTTCTATCCTACACCAACAACCTTCTTATACTGCTTTACGCAAAGTACCAAACTTGTAAATTACGCGCCATGAAGACGGAGTCCTTCGTGCTCAAAAATCTCAAGATTTACGCACACAACTCCAAGCGCGTAAAAATGTACAATTTGGTTTTGTGAATGCTGCCAGTAATCTTCTTTATACACAGGGTACTAAACGTTTTTCTACTCCTAATGTGATAAAGAAGAATACTCCCTCCACTCCTTCTGACTTACGTGAATTGCTAATAAAAAGCGTAAAAATTTACAATCTCCGGTGACGTTCCCCCAAGAAAAATATCATTGTGAATATCACCAGGTTGTGATCAATTGTTGTTGTTCAGCTTCAAAACGGTCAGTTTTTGATCGATTGAGTTTTAATTCGCTTCAACATCAAGCTGAAGACCAAGAAGATGAGCTGTCATATGTATCAGTCAACATGGCATCTCATACTAATAGAGGACGACGTCCAAGACGGAACATGTCCCAAACTCCAGGTCAACAACAGTTCAACAGACTTCTTGATTCTTTTGAAGGAGTACATCGGAATACTCGATCAAGAAGACAAAGGCAATTACAGACTTCTGATTCAGAAGCTAGGGGTACTCAATCTTTTGAGTCTGATACCGATAGTGTGGATTCATACTTCTATATAAATCCTTCCGTATCTTCAAGAGAGGTTGAATCCTATGCTGTTGGAGATGCACCAGAGACGTCATCTGCTAATACAGAACAGCGTCTCACTGCCGTTGAGCAATCACTGAAAGATATGCTTAACATGGTGCAAAGTATGCATCAGATAATTCTGAATCAGCAAACTGCTCAGCCGACGATAATAACACCAGTACCAGTAGCAGCACAAACTCAAGATAGTCAAGGGGCTGAAATACCTTTGAATACTCAAGAGCCGGCTGTTAATCAGAATTTTGCATCTCCAGATTCTATCATTCCTGAAGATGTACCACCTCCAGTGAGGGTTATGGTACATCCAACAACCATTCAATCAAATGTGCTTCCTCAAACCAGTGAAGCCATTCAAGCAGTGCGTGAGCTCAAAGCACAGTTTGAAGTTCTGAGGCACAAAGATCAACTCCAGAGGTTAGGGATTAAGCAACCTTATCCTCCTCATTGGAATGATGTACCCTTTCTACCGAAATTCAAGCCACAGTCTATGGTTTTGTTCGATGGAAAAGCATCTTCCAGTCAATATATCAATTACTTTGATATTATGACTGTACACTTGCAGAAAAACGATGCTCTTCTCACTCGAGTGTTCATCGGGTGCCTGACGGGTTCAGCTTACGATTGGTATCGTAGTTTACCCGATAATTCCATTTCGTCTTTTGACGAATTCAAGGCAATGTTCCTCTTCCGTTTCTATGAAGGAGGTATGGACATGAACATGTCCTCCTTGATAGAAATCATACAAAAGGAGAAAGAAGATACTCGGACGTTCATCGAACGTTTCCAACAGGCTACTTTAAAGATGCCTCCTGGTATGCCAGATTCAGCATTGATTGATACATGCAAGATGAATCTGCGACCATCCATCGCTGTTTTCACGGGTTCCCAATTCACAGATTGGGCTTCGTTTATCATAGCAGCAGTTTCTGCCGAGACCAATGGTAGGTTGGCTCGAGAGCATGGGATGATTTTCGCTTCAGAAGATAAAGAGAAGAAAAATAATCCTGGTAATAATCCTGGTAATCGTAATGTGAAGGGAAAGGATACTCTTATGGTCAATCTTTCCAAGAACAAAACGACGCCGAATAATCAAGAATCTTCCAGGCCAAAGGAATAATACTCTTTTGATGAAAGTGACATCCCAGGGATATTTCAATGTCTGGTGAAGAGTGGTAAACTTCAGATTCCGGAGCCAAAGAGGCCTAATGAGGTGAACCTGACTGACAATCCCAAATATTGTATCTATCATAGATACATCAATCATCCTACCAGTGCTTGCTATGTCTTGAAAAAGAAAATCCAAGAGCTGATAAATGGTGGTGCTATTACTTTGACCAATGATGACCATACGGTTACGACCAATATGGTTTCTCTTCAATTCGAAGATTTTCCTCCACAGCAAGTCCCGGATGGAATTATTCCAATTCCGAAGGCGACAATGAAGATTGTGAATATCCCGCCTGCCAGAGAAGAAAATACAGGATTATTGCCGCTTACACTAAAGAATGGTGAAATTATGTGGGTACATCCTGACTTAGTGCCTGAGTTGGAAAATGAAAATAAAACTTCAAAATCCAAGAAGGACAAGAAAGTCAAAACCTGCAACATGATTTCCCATGTTATTCCAGATCCTGATGACTTGGATCACCTATGGGATGGCCTTCCTTTAGAAGATAGACTAAAAGGACTGAACATCTGTCCTCCAAGTCTAGCTTCTCCTACCAAGCTCAAGCTTACTCATCAGCAGTGGTTAGCCATGAATAGTATTCCTTTATATCGAGCACAACAAGTTTTTGCTGCTTATGAAAAAGCTCCGACAGGGATTTTTCTTCGTATTCCAAATCCTTCTCCTCTCGTAACTACAGAGACATCTATTCTTCATTCTCCTATGGTTACAGAAAGTCTTGCTTCTTCCTTTTCTATTGAGACACTTATTAAAAGTCCGCTGCCCACTCACTTGTATAGTCAGCAATCTGTTCATCTCATGAAGAAGATGGGTTATGACTTTCAAAAGGCAGAAGGTTTGAATTATGATAAAGGAATACGACTTCCTTTACAGATTCAAAGTCAAAATTCCACTGTTGGATTGGGTTCTGAAGTTTCTCATAACAATCCACACAAGAAGAAGGCTAAGAGAGGGAAGACAAAATCCTGTAATATGGTACTTCCTTCTCCTGAGTCTGAGGAAGAAACTTTTACTGGTACGAGATCCGGAAAAGAGTACCATAAAGACTATGAGGGATCCTCCAAAGAAGCTGAAGACGTAGTGGAGACATTACCAACTCAACCTTCTCCTGTTCCTGCTAAACCTTCTGTGGTTGAAAAGGGGAAACAGAAGGCAGTGCGCTTCGATGTCCCATTGAAGTCTGCTTCCAGTCAGGGGGTAGTGATGAAGCCTTACAAACTTGATATTCTAGCTCAGTTGGCCAATACTCCGGCTAGACTATCTATATTTGAGTTGCTTCGCATGTCCAGAGAAAGCAGAGAAACCTTGAGTGAAGCTTTACTTCAAGCAGATTCATGATTGGCTCAACTCAAGACTCCTGATAATATATCAGTGTCATGTCCACAATGTCATAGTATGATGGAAGCAATTCCCAACATCACCTTTATACAAGAAGATATGCTGTTGAAGCATAACAAGCATGACAGACCTTTGTGCTACACTGGGTATATCGGATCCACTGAAATTGACAGGATTTACATTGATCCTGGGTCTTCAATCAGCATAATTCTTCAGAGTATGCTAAGACCCCTGAGGATCCCTACTAGTGATTTGACTTACACTAGTACTACGATAGTCGGTTTTAACTCTGGCAAGAGCAAACCACTGGGGAAGATTCGTCTGCAGATTCAGATTGGTGATCTTCGAACCATGGTAAATTTCTACGTTATCAACTCAGACGTCTCCTATAATATCCTTTTGGGGAGACCGTGGATTCATGAGCATAATATTGTACCTTCAACTCTCCACCAATGCTTCAAGTATGTGGATTCCCAAGGAGTTGTGAAGACTGAGTTTGCTGATATCAATCCCTTCAAGGGTGTCGAAGCCTATTTTTCTGATTCAAGGCTTTATAAACAAGAACATGTGAAAGAGATATCAGACATGGCTGAAGATCAATCACCTACCGAGGATCAGTCTATTAATAAAGATCCGCCAGAGGAGCAACCTTTGAAAATCATAGTCAAGGGACGAATCCAATCCCAATCTGTCAATGATCAACCTCTGATTATCAAGGTTAAAGGAAGAACTCAAACTTCATCTGAAGAATCAACAAGTATTCCTGCTAAGAGCCAAGTTCAACCTTTTATGATCAAGGTCAAAGGGCGTACTTCCTGTACAAATAATCCAGAACCTCCATTGATTGTCAATCTTGGTAAAACTACACAGAAGACAGATAATGATCCACTGATGATTAATCCGAAGCGTAGCAGTCAAATTATAAATGATATAAATATTGGTCATTCTGTACCTTTTGATATCAATGAAGATTTCCTTTTCGAGTATATGGCTGTCAAATCTATTGAAAGGACGACCTTATCTTCTGATAATCAAAGTCATCCTTACAAAAGCGACATTGAGCCAGAAGAAACTTTATACATCGATCATAAGGAAAATTCTTTCCCTCCTCATGTAGATGTTGGACCTTATGCTCAAAGGTTCCTAACATCTTCTCCTTATCTTCTACCTGTGGCCGCTTCATCACAAGCTTGCGTAACTTTCAGACGTCACGAAGAATCTTATTTCGTGGTTCCGTCTGATAAGAAAAACAAGCGCCAAATTGTGTTTGGCCTGGCCAAAAATATCCATGTTGCTCAGGCAGATGAACTGAAGGATAAAGACAAGA
>JANAVB010021679.1:0-60165 GCA_029216955.1 Iris pallida | reverse complement strand
TATTTGCATAATTTGAAAGTTAATAAAACGCAACTAATGACTCATACAATATTTTATTAATGACTCGTACTAATATTACTAGTACATAAATTGCAGTTAATGGCTCATACATGATGACTATATATCCATACAAATTTTCAGATGTCTGCGTAGCTTCTCCGTACCATAGCTATGATATCATGTGATTCGTTTCTTACAATACAAACATTCAATAAGAACTTTAGTGGAGTATCTTTTTTCTGTATCGTCACTTTCACGCTTATTATAATCTGCTGAAATGATGCCAAATGCTCGAATTGGATTCCAACTCTTGTTGTGATGCGTGTTGAGGTTGCGATGTGGGTTGTGGTTGCTAATCTTGTGGTTGCTGTAGTAGTTGATCATTATCCATGATATTAAATAGACTCTTTATACTAGGTTACTTGTAAATATTGTAAGAGAAAAAAAAATTTGGTGTGATTAATTTTAAAGATTTATGGCTTATTTATAGGAATATTTGGTGCAAAATTACTCCTAATATCCTCAAAATATAGTTGTTATAAGGGCATTTTTGGTCATTTTTAGCAAAATGACCAAAGTGTCCTTAAAACGGTAAAAAAAAGTCCTCAAAACGGTCTTTCTGGGCTTCAAATGGTCACAAAAAAAATCGGTCCAGACCGAGCCTGGATCCGGCTGGGTTTACCGGGTTAAACCGGTCCAGAACTACGGTTAAATCGGGCCAGGCCGGCTACCTGTTCGAAAATTAGAACCCAGTCCGAACCGAGCCGGTCTGGGTCGTTGACCGGACTCTGCCTACCAGACCGAATTTGACTGGACAAGATCCTGGCCTGAAATGGGATCGAAAACCGGGCCGCCCGGTCCATCTCAGACCATAACATATAGTTCCAATGGAGCTTCTATGTTCGAAAAATTTATTGTAACGAAATAAATTTTGTATAAATTAGCGCAAACGAAACAAGTTCGAAGAAATTTGCAATAACGAAACTTGTTGCCAACTAAGATGGCGAAAAAACAAAAGCGCGCAATAATAATAATAATAATAATATAATAATAATAATATATAATAACTACTATTACTACACTAATAATAATAATAATAATAATATAATAATATAATAATAATAATTTTGCCAACTGTGTTGGCTGAATTTGGGCGGGGCTCCGGTTCACGGTTTCTCCACACGCGTGTGGTTCACTTGTCTCACGTGGTTCACGGGTTGGATATGGCAGAAGATGACAAAAAGGTGGAGTTGGGGAGGGCAGAGAGATGATAGTTGCAAATCAAATCAAACCTTGTAAAATTATAACCATCAAACCGTAATTGCTAGACGTTGAAAAACTATAAACATTACAAACCAAATTAAACCAATCAAACAAATCAACTAAAACCAAACAAAAACTAAAACAAAGCAACCCATAGAAAAACTGACTAGACCCGTCCAAATTCCGCAATCTCTGTTGACGGAATTTTAGCATTATGTGTTGAAAATTATTTATTTTTTTGCTCGCTTTCATTTTTTCACCATCTCAGTTGCGGCAAGTTTTGTTATTATAAATTTTTGGAAGTTGTTTCGTTTGTGCTAATTTATACAAAATTTATTTTTTTACAGTAAATTTTCGGTTCTATGTTCAATCAAACACGAAAACTCCTCTCTCTCTCTTCTCTCTCTCTCTCTCTCTCTCTCTCAAATCTTCATTTTGTCCCACTTCACCCACCATTTGCATACAACCAAACAGTCTTTAAAGAAAGTCCAAATTAAAGTGTTTATGATGTAAGAAAAAAAAGGTTCACTATATGTTAAGTTTTATGGACGAGGGACCTTGCCTCATTTATCAGCTCACATTTTCTGCTATCGGTTGTACTGGATATGATGATGCGACAGAAGCAAGTACTGTGAAAGACCGGTGCAAAATTCATGAATTCATTTTAGTTCACCCACTCTAAGGTGGAATGTTCAATTTTCACGTGGTACAAAATTAGTTTGGAGGGTTAACAAAACCATGTTGTTACAAAATGGTTTTGAATGGGATGAAAATGACATATTATTTTTTAGTGGGGTGAACATCCCATATAATTTTGATAGATGAACAAAAAAAAATACACTCCAAAATTCATAGTAGCTACTAGCTACAGGTGGACCATAAATTCTCTAAGGCCTCGTTTGGTTCGCGGAATCTCCCGGTTGGGAAAGGAAAGTGATTACTTTCCTATGTTTGGGTGCCCAAGGAATTGAGGAGGAAAGGAAAGTGATTCCCAATGGAAGAAAAATTAGGGGGAAAAGTGATTCCATCCATCCAAGGAAGGAATCACTTTCCCACATTGAAGTATTCACTTTCCTTTCCAAATTCCTTGGCATTGCCAAACATCGGAAAGAAAAATCAATAGGAATTAAAGTTTCCCAAAGGAAAGGAAATGACAAGGAATTGATTTCCTTTCCCTTCCATTCCGCGAACCAAACGAGGCCTAACAAGATAGTAGCTACAGGTAGGACACAAGTACTCTTCGGAGAAATGTCAACTCTAACTCATTAGGCTATCTCCAACCGAGATTTCTAAAATTTAGTTTCTATCTTACTTTATACTACATAAAAATTTCTATATTTTTTCGTAAAATTTTTATATAAAAATTCTACTACAAATAACACTTTATTCTTCAATGATTTTCAATTTCTATCATATAAGACCATGCCTAATATTAAGATGGATGGAGAATATTAAATAAATAATTTTAATATTTAGTTTGAAAGTAGGACCTAATATTAAATTAATTTTTATATTATAAAAGTGTTTACATGTACAAATCCTAATAGAAATTTCATATCCTATACCAGCGTCAATATATGATAGAAATTGGAAAAGAAACCACGATTGTGAGATGTTTTTTTCTAAAATAAATTTCTAACACGGAAATAGACAAGATAAAAACCACCGATGGACATGGCCAATATAGATTTCGAAAATTGAGTTTCTATCCTACTTGACATTGTACTATATGCCTATTTGGCAGAGTTTCTACATTGAAATTGCACAAAAGAATACACTCTGCAGCTGTTCTCAATTTTTATCCTATGTGATGCTGTCTAATATTAAGATGAATAATATTAAATGGAGAATTTTCTGATTTACTTAGAAAGTACTGGAGTCCAATATTTTACGGAGAAGTTTTATATGTATAATTTATTATAGATTTTTTTTTAAAGGATATTATATGATAGAAAAAAATAAAAGACCATTGTTGTAAGATTTTTTTTTCCTGCTAACAGGAGTTTCTGAGTAGCAATAGGGAGATGACCTTACTATCCTTTGCATGCTTAACGATGAATTCAGTAGATTCCTTAAAACAGGCTATCTACAGTCAATTTGCAGTGCATCAAAAGTAACAAACAAGCTAGAAAACTCTTCTCGAGGCCCTCGGGACTACGCTACATTTATGCAATTTAATGTGGGAATTAAATGGGGCTGAAAAAAATGTAGGTAGGCTGATGCAACTCTTCATTTGTATTTTGTACATGGAGAGAGGAGGTAATTTGGATAGAATATGAAATCATGAAAAGAAATGGTTCTGTTTGTTCAGACAGTATATTTATGAGACATGCATGCTAGGTCCTAGTTTGTTTAGATAATTTTTAAAATGAAAATACATGTTTAATATTTTGTTTAATTTTACATAATGAAATTGGTACGAACAAATATTACAATAATACTCCAAAATAGAGTAATTTTTAATACGGCCAAAATATTACATGTACAATATTTACTATACCATTTCATTCCCTCTTTCCTTACATGTCATTATCCAATTTTTTTGTTGATTGTTGATATATATTAATTTTTTCATATTATGCATACTAGTTTAGTGGTCTCGTTCATATATCGTCTTTGTTCATAGTTTGGCATTATAGTTCATACTGGAATATGTGCACGTGCCTTGCACGTATTTTAACATTTCTTAATTAGTTTAGGAAGACTCTTTAGGAAGACCAAAGGATAGTCTTCCTAATTACTAAGTTATCCTTATTAAAATTAATGAACAATTTTTAATTAGTATAAGTATGTAAGGGTATTTTCGGAATTCAAAAGTTTCACCATCTAAGTTTTCCTATTATATAGTAGAATAGATACTGGATTTGTTCTTATATGTAACTACAAGAAATCCGGGTTTCCGTGACAAGTAATCTGTGACAAGTGTAAAACTTGTCACTGAAAAGGATATTTTGTGACAAATAATTTTTGTTGTCACTCATAATTTGATTCTGTGACAACTGTTATTTTCCGTCACACATTTAAAACATTTAGTGACCATGTTTTTATTGGTCGTCACTTAATGTGGTCACTGAAATAAAATTATGATTTTAGAGACAAGTTATGTGTGATAAGGAAAATAGTTGTCACTAAAAACTTTTTTTGTAGTTACAAGAAATTATTATTGCCACATAAAAGTATTAGCCACAAGATTAAAATTTTATTCTTGTCACTTAAAAGTTTCTTTTAGTTACCAATAATTGTACGTCACACAAAAGTATTAGTCACAAAGAAGAAATTTTTTTCTTGTAACAAAAATTTTAAATAATTTTAAAAAATGTTAAATAAAATATATCCTAATTTTGATACTATTTTGACATTACTATAATATCAAAATCTATTTCACAAAAATAATAGGTTTAGATATGACAGATTGAAACTATTGTTTGACATTCAAATTTTGTTGAAAATTTTGGCCCCCAAATTTGGCTTCCTAATTTTTTTTCTGCAAATCCGTGACCCCTCCCGCTGGAAACCCCATCAAAAAATTTCTTTCTCCACCTATTTTCTTCCTCTCAAAACTTTGTTCTCCCCCTCTAGCTGGAAACCCCATAAATTTTTTTTTCTCCACCTCTTCCTTCCTCTCAACCCTTCCCCCCTCCCACTGGAAGTCTCCCCCCTCTCGCTGGAACCCGCTAAAACCCTAAGGTAATTCTCTTCTTCTAAAAAAAAAATTTTCTCTCAAAAGCTTTTCTTTTCTTCTCCCTATGTAGTGGGTTTGGGTTTGGGTTAGAGAAGAGAGGAGACGAGTGTTAGTTGTGATGGTGATGATAATGGTGGATGCCGTGTTTACGGAGGTGGTGGTGGTGCTACCGCCAACCCGATTGGGAAGGTGTCTTTCAATGTCGTGGGCGATGATGTCGCGGATAACTAGCTTGTGGAGGTCGGGTTCGTCGGAGCCCATGTCGCAGATGGCACGGAGGTTGGGCTCTATGGTCCGGTCGAGGTCTCCGAAGAGGATGGGGGGCTGTATTTGGTAATGAGGCTGGTGATCTAGGGGTCGGTGAAGCTGTGGTGTTTGAGGAAATGTCGGATCGAGTCAGGCGTGGAAGGGGATGTGGTATGGGATTAAAACCATTTTTTAACAATAAAATCCTTTTCACAAAAATAGTAAATTTAGACCGTTGGTCAATTTTATTTTACATTGATACATGTTTTTGTTCATGAGCGACACCCATATTGTTGCTGACAATTAGACTTCTTTTACAGACCATCGTGATCATACCTCTGCTTTCCTTTGTCGTAGCGCAATTTGGTTCATTATTGAAGATTAATACTTGTATCTTCTGTTCATGACTATTAAGAGACAGCCTTGTTTTGTTTATTTAATGATATATGCGTGTAATGACATATAGGTGGTAGAGTTAGTTATAGTCAAGAAGTAGTAGCTTTCTGTAAGTTGCCATGACCTCATTTTCTTCTCATGGCAATTGGCATTTTGAGTACTAATTGTTTTTCTGATCATGCAAAATTTGGTGCTTTTTCTTGTCTTCTTTGCCTGCATTGATAAGCAAAGTTTTGGATGGTACATAGAGGAGTCAGGATGTCCTGTGTATATGCCGTATGGAACCTATGGTGTTGCAAAAACTGAGTAAATATTCTGGCTGATTGTACTATACAAAAATTGACTGTAGACAATATTAACAATACTTGTTGCTCATGAAAACTAAAACATATGATAAGATCATGAAACAAAAAAAGAATTACTTGTTTACTCTTGTGCCTCATTTGATTTGCGGAAAGGAAATCAATTCTTTGCTCTTTCCATGGACATGAAAAATTATAATTTTTATTAATTTTTCATTTTGGTGTTTGGAAAAATCATGAATATAGTTAGAATACATCTTTTAGGTGATATTGGATAATATTAATCAGTTTGGACTTTATAACTATTTGTCTCAAAACTTGCAACTGAGCTTTTGGTGTAGTACCTATGTTGCATGGACACTAATATGATACGATACGGATACACAACATGCACACAAAATTGATTTTTTTGCGTGTGTATTGTAAACCGGACTATTTTGGTGTGCTATTGTATCAATTGCAGGGGAGACTTATTCAATGTAATCATATTTGGTTTCTTTTAATGAAAAGTAGAAATGAAATCCTAAAGTTATACAAAAAGCTAGAATCTCCAAACCAGAAATCAAGCATCAATTTAAGTGTTCTTTATTTCTTTAATGCCCTTAATTGTCTAGCTAGCTCACAACTTATTAAATTGACTATGGAGTCTTTGTTTTCAAGAGTAGCCATCAGTGAGACCATATCTTGTTTCGCTGATCTATACCACTTGTACATTATGCATAACTTAAGGAGATTTCTTTCTGTTAGTAAGAAACATTTCTTAAGTTTTCTTTTTTTTTTCCTCAAATAACTATTAATTGCCTACCGAAGTAACGAATCAAAAAACCAATCGAATCATATCTATAGGTTCGAATATGTTTCTTATCAATACACTATACTATGTTCTTTCCGTCCTACTAGTAAAACTATTGATTTTCTTATTTATATGTATTTATACATGGATGGCATAAGTGAAGGACAATTTAATGATGTCCTGTTATATGAGATTGATGCAATTAGAAAGGTAAGGTACTTGTATGTATGTTTTTTTTGTTAATTTCTTTTTCCAAGGTCTGTAAAAATTAATGGGTTCATCTCTTCTTTATCTTGTACACCAGACATGTGTAGGAGTCCACACCTAGCCCACCCTAGTTTATATTTCTGGATCTGCCCTTGCACACAACACTATTCCCTAGTGGTTATAATCAACAAACTGACTAGAGTGAGAACAATTACCAGGTTTGTATTCATTCTTGGTTTGTTGTATTTTTAAGGACATATAGAAAGAAGATAATGAATTGGACACTTCTCAGGAACAATGGTGGACAAAAAAATTTGTCACCCACCTGAATTTGATTTCTACTTGTGCAGCCACACTACTACAGAAATCGTAAACAATGACACTTTATAGATGACATTCATCTAAAAATGTTATTAATGATACTTTTAATGTTGGCTCATTCAATGATCGTCATAAAAAATGTTTTCAATGATAATGAAAAAGATAGCATCCTTATATTTATATTCTAAGATGACGATTAAATTTATTAATGTCATATTTCGTGTGTGAAAAAATAAGACATGAGACTAACAATAACACATTAATATTAGGGGTCATATTTAGTTTAGATAATGACGGAGATCAAGTTGTGTCATAAAATATTCACAAAAATAACATAAAATAAGTGTTTTTCTTTTGTTTTCTTTTAAGGTTATTTCTCGAACATGAGCCCGCGATGTCTGAATGACCTCTGGGACAATTAGGGGCCCGACAAAAGAAAAGGAGGAAGTGGCGAGGGATCAGGTCCGGCAGGGGGAGAACCACGGGAACAAGAACGTTCCGTTCTAGGGGAAGAACCGGCTGTGACTGAGACTCCCCAAGCGCGTATTCAAGAACCACGTCAGCCTCAGGTTACTGATTGATCACTTCGCGAGTCACTTTTTTTTGAATATGTTGGTGGCATTATAAAGGTAGTTCGACAAAACTTTATTCCCCAAATTTTGATAATTAGTGAGACTCGGGTTGTTTAAGCATCGATTGCCTCAATGATCTAGTATGGGATCTAGGATGGAGAAATTTCCACATGGTGATCCAGGTACAATGGCCTTACCTTTGCTTGTGTTGGACAACTAGTCTGTATATAGTATGGGCATTTATAATTTTCATATTCTAAATTTATAAGGTTCTGTGAATATGTTCCTAACCTTATTTTTCTTATTCGGATGCTCATATTATGAATCTAAATTTGTTGTAGGTGATTGCCCGATATTTGCTTGTAGGTTCTCTCATTTCATCTGGAGGTTTAAACTTTGGCAGTGAAATGGTGCACGTAAGTTGCTATTATTTTTTTCGGAACTTTCGTTTAGTGATTTATGCATTATCATGTTAGATTAATAATTTTATATAGAAGGAGGGTCATTTACTTTTGTAAGTACCTTAGTGTAGCAACATGCCTCTGTTGCATAACTTATATTGAACCTTTTTCCTTACAGTACATTTGTACGAGAAAAATATTTATAGGGTCCCATGTTCCTCGGAGTGCTTATGTTAAGAAACCTCTATCAGTATTTGTAGGATTCAGTATGCAGCTAAGTTCAGTTTCATCAAATAGTAAGCAAATTATTCACATAGGTGAATGCTGAAAATAGAACATGTCATATATCAAAGATATTTATCAAGCTATTTTATATTATGGGTACTTGGTTAACAAGCAACACCATGATTGACATAAGGAAACTCTTAGCCTCCAATTACTTTGTACATGCCCATCGAGAACGTATATAATTTATTATTTGTTATTCATTTTGATGAACTAAATACTTATCATTTGTTGTTTATAAACTAATTCTTCTTAGGGAAAAAGTCATTATTTGTTTTATGGTACAATTTTGTTATTGTTCTTTCTGACTCTAGTTTTGAATATACAATTGGTTGTCATTTCAATAGCCTGAGCACCAACAAATCATAGTCCACGCTGGTGCTTTGCCTCTTCTTGTCAATCTCTTGAAAAGGCATAATAAAGGTTTAAACTATAGGGCTGTTGACAATGTTGCCCACAGAGCAACTGATGCAATTACCAATCTTGCTCATGAGAATAGCAGTATCAAAACCTATGTCAGGTATACTCGCATTTCTGAAGAAATATTAGGCATGATTTCTTGCTTGTGATGTAATCTCTCTTTCTGAATTCAAGATTGAAGGTGGAATTCCACCTCTTGTTGAATTACTGGAATATACATATCTGAAGGTACAGAGAGCAGCTGCAAGTGCCTTACGGACACTGGCATTTGAAATGATGAGAATAAGAACCAAGTTAGTGATGTCTGTGTGTTAATTTTTTTAATACTATTAGAAATTTGTGAATAACGCTCACAGAGTTTTGTTCTTGCATTATATTCCAGCTTGTAGATTGTAGAATGTAATGCTCTACCTATCCTGATTCTCATGCTTATATTTGAGGATGCTTCTATTCACTATTAGGCGGTAATGTACACTTTTGGTTTCTATCTAAGGATTTCATCTTATAAGCTTGCAACAGTTTTTGTTTGGGTATATGTGTGTAGTAGTGTAGGTCTTTCCTTTCTCATAAATAAGCATAGATATCTACTTTACCATCCTCAAGAAATCAACGCATATTGGTGTCGCTAGGTCTGATTGCACTTTCCAACTAATATACATGAGGTAGTTTGTGATCTGCTTAATTGTATCCAGGGGTTGGGAACATGTAACAAAAGTAATTTGATAACAACGAAGACTATATGACAATATGAAATAGATTAACACGAGATAAAAATCCTATGGAATCAAATTTTTTAGCTTCCCATTAGTAAGATGAGGCTACATACAAAGCTAAAAGGGACTGTTTAAATGTTTTAACTATTGTTTTGTGCGACGAGGTGAGTAGACATGCCATAAATACAAGAAGTTTGGTTGGATCAAAGATGGAGTTAGCATCATGAAGTTTGAGTGTAGGAAGAGAATTTCTCATTTGCAGAAGCCATGAGGAATTCTCTTCCTCACCAAGTATACATCTAGTTAGCTGGTACGTCAATACCTTCATTTTTCATATATAGCTTGGTGATTGTTAGATTTGTAGATTGTGTTGTACGAGTCTAGAAAGAGAATTTCTGTTAGAAGTGTATATCATGGAATTTTGATGTTTGCTTTGTTTTCTCGCATTTGCCATATTCTTTTTTTGTGTACTCATATAGAACTTTTCTTTTTCTTTCAAGTTACTCAAGTAGAGCTTCTCTTTGCTGCAAAAAGAGAAGAAAACTTGCACTAGTAATCTCTTGTTATGTTCTTTAACTTATATACTGCAGTTCCAAGTATCATCTTGCACTAGTAATCTCTTGTTTATTTTATTTAATTGTCTTATGTATATTATATATGAATCTTAGTCTATATATGTTTTATACTATAAAAGCTATGGAATAACATTTGAGGAGATTGTGTTCTATCATAAAATCCTACTGGGTACATTTTTGTATTTTTTTTTATACTGAAAGCATCTTTGCTTGCTTCTTCAGTCAGTTGAGGAATGGGAGTTTACTGTACGTTGTAACCATGAAAATTTGAGAACCAGCCTGCAACAACGAGAACATGTCATGTCCTTTAGTGTGTGATTGGTTTGGTGGAAAACTAGGGTAGGGAAATTGGAAATGTTCTATGTAGAAATGGGTTCTCATTTTCATAGGATTCTAAGATTCATTTCCTCTTTCCTTGCCCCTTATTTACTTAGCAACCAAACATAACCTACTATGTTGTAGGAAGCGAATGCACGGTAGGTCATGGCTATATATTGAATTAGTCATGTGATTTTGGGTAACCTTGCAACTAGAGTTATATATTTTACTAGCAATCTTGGATCCTTCTTATGACTGCATTGTGTTAGGACTGAATGCTTTTATGACTACAATTGTTTTGAAGTTATCTAGAATGTTTTAATTGAGTCGCCATTTGGATTATTTCAGACACTGAACTCCAGAAGTCCATTGCCAACAAGATTCTCAGGTTCAGGTATGTAGATCGGTTATATATTATTTGTTCATCTAATATTGTTGACAATTTAGTACAATGTCTTCTTAGCTTCTCTAGTGTCTTCTTGTTAATTATAAATCTGTTTTTTTGGCTCTTCACTTGGCTGAAAGGTGGATTTTAGGCAGCTCATGGCTTGCTCGTAAACCCCCAAAATTGAACTCGATGTTGAAGTTGATAATTCTGAAGAGGATTGTCTTGAGCCAATAGCCAGATGTTTCTCTTGTAATTTACAACATCTACTTGAGAGTTACTATTTGTTGTCCTATACTTGGCTTATCCTGACATGTTATAATCATATAACTTACATGTGATGTAACTTCTATTTAATGTACTATTCATGTAATTTTGGGTAACATTGCAATTAGAGTTGTATATTTTTTTAGCAATCTTGGATCCTTCTTATGACTGCATTTGTGTTAGGACTGGATCCTTTTATGACTAAAATTGTTTTGCAGTCATCTAGATGTTTTGACTGAGCTGCCTTCTGGATGGTTTTAGCTACTGGAGTTGGATGGTTTTAGCTACTGAACTCTAGAAGTCCATTGCCAACAAGATTTCCAGGTTCAGGTATATAGAATGAATATCTACTATTTGTTCATCTAATATTGTTGAAATTGTAGTACAATTTTTCTTTACTTCTCTAGTGTCTTCTTGTTAATTGTAAATTTGTTAAGAAATGTTCTCTTCATTTGCATTCCTATTTCCAATTAGTGCCTAGTTTCCGATGGTCGGGAATTCATGAAACTTTCAAACTGAAAGTTTAGAATCATCCCAACAAGGTGCATGTATGCAATATGCATTACACAAAAGACATCATATTTTATGAGAGACAGATGCTTGTACTATTGACATTGTAATCCTAATATCTTTTTATATATAGGTGGTCATTTTATATTTGCTTGTTTAATTTACCATTTCTTGCTAGTGAAGGGTCAATATATGTCTCCTATTGTATGTATGTGTACTGTTTCATCTTTTATATTCACTTTTTTGTTTAATTCTTCAAGCTGCAAGACTATACAATGTCTTAAATTACAGGTGCAATTTCACAACTTAATGAAGTTTAGTAGATATATATTCATAAAATAGTTCTTAGCACTTGTTACAAAGTGGTGTTCTAGATATTTCTTTTTGTTTCAAATTTTAGGAAAGATGGAAGATCATTTTGGAATCGTCTTCATATATCACCAGTACGAAATGCGACTGGCAAGGTATTTATTCTCGACCTCTAGCAATTATAAGCTATTCCTTATGCTCTAGTTAACTACTTTGTTGGTTCTTTTAAACATTTCATAGACATTGCGGTACTCTATTCTCATTGCTTCTATTGTAGAAATTCTTGACAATTTTTTTCTTATACATATATGCTTACGTAATATTCTAAACAATCTCTTTATTAATTATACAGGTCATTAAAGTTGATCATCACCAAGACAGGAGCTGCATATGCAATTGATCATCAATTTATATTTATAGATTACTCTAGGTTTTATGTACCAGCTACTTTGGATACTCTTTATTTTATAAGTACCAATATTACTTCTCTTCATGTTATATGTACTGAATTTTGTGGAGCAATATAATTACTTTTTGAGAATTGCTATAATTACTTTTCATTTGTTGTCGTCTATAATTACTTTAGAGTTAGTCGCCTATATAAAGGCTTTTTAGAATTTGTGAAGGTTAGTTTTGGTTTACATTGGAAAGTCGATGGGGGTGTTCTTGGAAGATGAGCACAATCATGCATACCCTCTTCTACAAGAATTGTGTGATATTACATTGTGTTCTTGTGTTTTTAATGTATAATGACAATGACAAAAAAAATTACTCGTGACAATTGATTTTCCATCAACATATAAAGTGTACACTATGGTGACAATAATAAATGTGTTACTGCAAGTGTTTACAATGATGACATGTACTTGTCACTAAACTTATACGTTTATTGTGACAACAATAAAAGTGTTACTAAAGTTGTTTTGTGATAGCAAATGTCGTCACGAAAATAATTTTTATTTTTGTCAAAAAAAATATTTATTTATTTTTAGTTATAATAAAAAGCTATTTTTGACAATATCGTGCGCCACTTATAATATTTTTAGTGACGAATTTTGTTGTCACGAAAAGTTTACTATCACTGACAACATATTCTTGTCACAGTAGAGAACTTTCTGTGACAATGACTTTTGGTCGTCACCTATACTTTTAGCTACGGAGGTATAGGCTACGAAAATAAGTCGTCACTGTACTCGTCACAGAAGATGTTTGTGACGACTTTTATAATTTCTGTGACAACTTTACATATCATAGAAACAATGTTTTCTTGTAGTCTTTGTCTGAGTTGTACTGTATCATGGGAGAGGAAGGACGAGTGCATCATAACTGAACTGCTATTCCTAGTTTCTTTTATTCTCAACCTAGAGTCCACGCAGGGACGAGAGTTGATTGCTTGAGCTAATCTGGGAGTTCAAGCAGGGACGAGGGTTGGTTGTTGTTCAAACCTGAGAGTCCACACTATGGACGAAGGTTTGATTATTCTTTTGAATTCTTGCCATGTGTTCACCTAGAAACTTGACATTTGACCCCCCTCCCCTCTCCCCTCCTTCACACAACACCCCCCCTTTCCCTCCCCCCCCCCCCCCCCCCCCCCCCCCCCGCCCACCCCCCCCCCCCACCACCACCCCCACACACACACACACACACACACACACACACACACACATTTAATTAATTTACCAAATAACTTGTGTTGACCTGTTGCCAATTAAACATAGAAAATCCTTTCTTATAGTTATAGTCTAATTGAATTACTGCTAGTGTTATAATTATTTATGCTAGGATTGGATTATATATATAAGTAAATATTTTTTCCTAAAGTAAAACCTTGGCCTATTAGGTCATCACCACATTTATTTGTAATCTTAATTGAGCCTATACCTAATCCTATAGTTAAGTATATGATGTGCTAATAATATGCTGATAAATCAAATTTAAAACATTAACCCACTATTAGCCCCTTGTATTCTTTAATTGTTCTTGGGCCACATAAGGCCATCCTAAGCAGCCTTTCCTTCTTAGAACTATTGATAAAAAAAGAGAGAAAAGAACTAGCCCACCGAGGGCCCAGCCCATGTATAACCCTTCCCCACCACCCTATAAGTGAGTTCGGGCGGGTACTCAACTCAGCACCCGGATTCGCTACCCGGGTCTGCACTCAACTGAAGGGTGGTGATTTGGGCGGGCGGGCGACCCGCAACCAGCGACCCGCAACCCGACCCGCCAGTTTGAACCCAACGGTTACTGTATATCTTCCCCATTCTTCCTCCTATGCGCGCGCAGGCCCTTGCGTCTCCCTGCCAATTTGCAGATGCGACCAGAGCACGCGTATGACCCGCAACTCCTTCCCAGTTGGCAGCGAACACCCATCTCTCCTCCTTTATACGTATCTTCCCCTCCTTTCCTCCATAACCCTATCCTCCAATAAACTAGCCGCCAACTCTGTTCGAAAAACCTCCTCCGAGCTTCCCTTCCGACGGCGTCAATGCCCGACATCTGGAGCGCTTGTCGAGCAGAGGCGATCCTTCCTACTCTCGAGCGCTGAAGCTTTTCTCGTCCTTGGTATGATAATGACATCCATCCCCTCTCTTTCATTCATGCCAAATCTTGTATACGTGAGTTGTGTAGTTTTTGTTATATAGAGATGTGGTTCCTGTGTTGGGTGTGTGAGCAAGTGAGCAGATATGTCAGTAGATACATATGTGCAATGTGGGAGCACTGCAACTACCAGAACATGGAGGGACTAGGAATAGAGAAGGACCTTGGTCACTAACTAGAGCTTAGGGATGCATTGGTGTGTGATGCACCATGCATACGCTGGTTGGGTATGAGCATAAGTAGGCTGGTGTCGGTACTGTGTATCTTCGGAAGAGAAAAGAGAGAGATGCTGTTGGCTATATCACAACATAAATCCTATTGGGTAGTGGAGTAGTTCATGAGTCAGGGAACAAGAAGTTGGGGTGTGTGGGTGTTGGGGGGGGGGGGGGGGGGGGGGGGGGGGGGGTAGCCCGGGCATGGACAGCAATAACTACTTGAACTACCAATGAGTTTACACATATAAGTTGTAGCTTAATTAAGTGGTTGGGTGATTGAGTGGCTATTAGGAATTAGGAAAAACCATGGTTCAAATCCTGTTGGTGTGTTCTTGAGTTGTTATAGGTTTTGTGGTTTTCTTTTTTTGTCCTTGGTATATTTGAAACGTGAAATTTTTCAGATGATTTTATGATGGGCTCCTGCCACTACTTATAGAGAGTACACCTCCTCTTCACAATACAACTTTCGATGTGGGACTAAAGTCCCTTATTAGTTCTTAACACTCCCCCTCAAGATGGGCGATAGATATTAATCATCCCCATCTTGTTACATAGCTTTGACAGACTCAATGAACTAAGACCCTTAGTCAGACAATCTGCAACTTGTTCTTCTGAGCGAACATGGTCAATCTTCAGTATCCCTTGTTCCAGCTTCTCCTTGATGAAGAATCGATCGATCTCGATGTGCTTCGTTCTGTCGTGCTGAACTGGATTGTTAGCTATACTTATTACAGCTTGACTATCGCTCAGAAGACGTAATGGTGCTCCCTTGTCCAGCTTCAACTCTGTCAACAGTGCTCTTACCCATAGCAACTCCGACACTCCTAGAGCTATTGTCCTGTATTCTGCTTCAACTGTCGACCGTGCTACCACTGGCTGTTTCTTGCTTCTCCATGAGATTAGGTTTCCTCCTACAAAAACACAGTACCCCGTGGTAGACCTTCTGTCGTCTATACAGCTTGTCCAGTCTGCATCGCAGTATTCCTCAACTTCTATGCGTCCATTCTTCTTGAACCACAGTCCTTTTCCCGACGTCACTTTCAGATATCTCAAGATCTGAAATACTGCTTCCATATGACCCGTTCTTGGATCATGCATGTAGCGGCTCACCACACTCACCGCAAATAAGATATCTGGGTGAGTTTGTCCCAGATAAATCAATCTCCCTACAAGTCTTTGATACCTTTCACGATCAACAGGCTCTCCAGCTTCTGCTCCCAGCTTGCACTTCTGGTCAATTGGAGTTACTGCTGCTTTGCATCCCAGCATCCCTGTCTCCTTTAGCAGATCAAGTGCATATTTTCTCTGTGAGAGAACAATTTCCTGTTTGTCGTCACACACATCGATACCCAGAAAATACCTCATCGCTCCTACATCCTTCATCTCAAACTCCTTCGCGAGTTTTGACTTCAGCTTAGTAATCTTAACTTCATCATCACCAGTGATTATTATATCATCCACATATACAACAAGTATAGTAATGTGGCCTCTTGTATGCTGAAGAAAGACCGTATGATCTGCATTTGTTTGATGGTATCCCATGCCTGTAACAGCCTTTCTGAATCTGTCAAACCAGGCTCGAGGAGATTGCTTGAGTCCGTATAGTGACTTCTTTAGTTTGCACACTTTACCATGCGACGTCCCTCCGTCTGATTCTGTCGTATAGCACCCTGGCAGGAGTTCCATGTATACTTCTTCTTACAGGTCCCCATGGAGAAAGGCACTTTTCACATCTAACTGGTATAGCTTCCACCCATGGTTTGCTGCAATGGAGACCAGAGTTCTTACCGTGCTCATTTTTGCTACTGGGACAAACGTCTCATCCACTACCAAATTACAGTACTTTAGCGACGGCCATTTAGCGACGGAAATTTTTCGTCGCTATTACCGTCGGATCACCGACGGATTTGTGACGGAATACCGACGGAAAGCAGTGGACAATTATTTTTATTTTTTTATGTCCATATCCGTCGCTACGCCGTCGATAGGTCGTCGGCCAAGTAGCGACGGTTTTATATCCGTCGCTAGAACGTCGCATATTTTGGCGGCAAAAGCCTAAAATATTGGCGCGAGATTTACTGACGACGTAGCGACGGAATAATCCGTCGCTACTCGCACGAGATTTACTGACGAATTAGCGACGGAATAATCCGTCGCTACTCCGTCGCTAAATTTACGTTCCAGACTTAAATTGAAACGACGGGGGGAACTTTTTCATTCCCTCCAATTTCACTCTCTCTCCTCTCTCTCTCTCTCTCCCGCGGTGATCGATCGGCGACCCCCTCTCCTCTCTCTCCCGCGGCGGTGATCGGCGACCCCCTCTCCTCTCTCTCTCCCAAAGGTAATCCCCTCTCCCTCTCTCTCTCTCTCTCTCTCTTTCTCTCTCTCTCTCTCGCGCGCGTGCGCGCGGTGGTCGTGGGTGCAGCTGGCCGGGGGCGTCGGGGGCTGCGGGGGCGGCGTCGACTGCGGGGGGCGGCGGTGGCGGCGGTGGCGGGGGGTGTGGAGGGGGCGGTGGGAGGGGGCGGGAAGCGTTGGAGGGATGGGGGCGCGCGGGGGCTAGCCGCGGGGTGCGGGGGGTTGCGGAGGGTGGCTGGCCGTGCGCGGGGGGCGGGGGGCGGGGGGTGTGGAGGGGGGCGGTGGATCGAGGGGGCGGGCAGCGTTGGGAGGGGGGGACGATGGGGGCGGGGGCTGGCCGCGGGGTGCGGGGGGGGGGGGGTATGTGTGGAGGGGGGCTGGCCGCGGGGGCGGAGGGTGTGGAGGGGCGGCGATGGGAGGGGGCGGGGGGTGTGGAGGGGGCGGTGGGAGGGGCGGGCAGCTGCCTCCGTCACTGCCTCTCTCCTGGCTAGCGACGTCATTTAGCGACGGCGACCAATAACGTCGCTATTTATTGAAAATAGCGACGTCATAAAAATAACGTTGCAAAACGTCGCTGGCTAGCGACGTTCTGCGACAGGCATAAATATTCGTCGCTGATGAGCGACGAATAGCGACGTATTATTAAATTACGTCGCCATGTGGGAAACTTCCTATTTGGACACATCAAGTGTTTGATTTATTGTTGGAATGAATATTTTGTATATTTATTCTCAGATTTTAGATGTGTTCTTGAGAGTATCTCATGGTATCATATTGCCTATATATATATACCATTGCAGCAGCAGCAATGCAGCAGCTGCAGCAGAAGCATGCAGCAGCAGCAGCAGTTAAATGCAGCAGGAGGGAGGGGGCCGGGCATTGTTGGGGTGGCTTACTGCATCCATATTGCACCTGCCCAGCTCATCATCCCTTGTGTGCAGTCAGATGATACCCCTACTACTATTTTGTCCTGCATACTATAGTTATATGTTCAGTCACAGTTTATAACTAGTGTTCTTTCCATAGCAGTAGCAGACCCATTCGTTTGAGTATCAGTCCAATATTGGTCCTATATCACTTGGGTATGTGATAGACCTTAGACTTCATCTTTTCCTTTTTAAATGAATTGTCTACACAAATAAGTACTTATCAAAAATCTGTTGTTTTCTGTGTATGAAGTATTTTGTTGGCATGGGATGATGGCTTTTGAATTACATTGGACTAAAAACTGAGAATTAGTACACTGTTTGTGTTTACTGATTTAAGGATGATTAAATCAGTAGGTTTAATCCTATGTCATGTCTGGGTTTAAGTTATATGTTATGATTCATGTTGGCATGAGGATTTTGGTTTTGAATTTGAGCTGTTACATTCTTTTACATTCTGTTACATATACTTACCAGATGGCAAGCATTAGCTATTCGGAGGTGGTTGCGTGAAAGTATCACTGAGCGTTTGCGTGAGCAGCGTGGCAAGCATTAGCTATTAGTACTTATTTGTATTGGACTATTTTTATTGGGTTGTTTTTGTTTTAGACTATTTGTATTGGACTACATATATGAATTAGAACTGTGTCAATCTCTGGATTATATTAGACTACGACACCGCGGTAACATAGTTCCTGCAGCCATTCGACTGGCGAGGCAGAAACTATGTATCCGTAGATAAAGTGGACTGTCCTCCGACCCTCATCCCTCGGCAATGATGATACGACAACCAACCGGAGAGGATACTCGAGAGATCCATCTGGGAGGGACGTATAATCTGAGAGATCACCTTTACAAGAATTATATCAGTAGTAGGATTGAGTGCTGGAGGAGATGTTATCAGAGTATACGTCCTACTCAGATGGGTCTCTCACCGTTACTATTTTTTTTTCTGACAGCATGGTGGATGTGCTCCGTCCACAGATTCTGGCTTCGAGCCAAAACTTTGTTCCGGAGCTCAAGTGGACATCTTTGGTGTATAGCTCGAGGGAAAGGTTCCTGACAGCATGGTGGTCTCCTCTGTCAAAGTATCCGTGCTCATCCCACATGGGTTGTGGGACGAGCACGGATACTTTGACAAACGAGACTACCATGCTGTCAGGAACCTTTCGCTCGAGCTATACACCAAAGATGTCCACTTGAGCTCCGGAACAAAGTTTTGGCTCGGAGCCAGAATCTGTGGACGGAGCACATCCACCATGCTGTCAGAAAAAAAATAGTAACGGTGAGAGACCCATCTGAGTAGGACGTATACTCTGATAATATCCCCTCCAGCACTCAATCCTACTACTGATATAATTCTTGTAAAGGTGATCTCTCAGATTATACGTCCCTCCCAGATGGATCTCTCGGAGTATCCTCTCCGGTTGGTTTGTGTTCTGAGCCATCCGTTCACACAGAGGGTCCTTTTTTGGATTCTATATTTTGTATTTTGGTTTCTGTATTTTGGTTTCTATATTTTGTATTTTGGTTTCTATATTTTGTTACATTCTTCAGATACTAGATACGATAAGAACATATACATTCTTTTACATTCTGTTACATATACTTACTAGATAACACCCATGATGGGTGACCAGGACATAGTCCCTGCAGCCATTCGACTGGCGAGACAGAAACTATGTATCCGTAGATAAAGTGGACTGTCCTCCGACCCTCATCCCTCGGCAATGATGATACGACAACCAACCGGAAAGGATACTCCGAGAGATCCATCTGGGTAGGACGTATACTCTGAGAGATCACCCTTACAGAAATGATATCAGTAGTGGGATCGAATGTTGGAGAAGATATTATCACAGTATACGTCCTCTCCTCCACGATGGCTCTAGACCCATCTGCTCGTCCCTGCTTCCATTCTTCTTATTTGACTCTCTCAGCCACACATGATATCCAGCTCAAGTGTAGAGTAGGCAGAAAAGAAGGGGACAGGAATAGGAGGGGGAAGCAGCACAGCCGACGGCATGACCCGGAGGAAGTACAGAGGTTTTCTTCAACATACGTAGGAGAACTATAAGGATTATCTTTTCACAATATGTCATCTTGTCAAAGACCCTTAATGTGACAACCATGTTACCGCGGTGTCGGAATATTAACATGTCATAATTTTCTAAGCCGTGTGTTTTGACATAATCATCCCAACTCTTTCCTCCTGTGTCGTAATCTCGCATTATTACATAGAACTGAAATCCGGTTGGGAGGATTATGTCAAAACACACGGCTTATAAAATTATGACATGTTAGTCTTCCGACACCACGGTAACATGGTTGTCACATTTAGGGTCTTTGACAAGATGATATGTTGTATTTACATATATCCTTATAGTTCTCCTACGTATGTTGAAGAAAACCTCTGTACTTTCTCCAGGTCATGTCGCCGGCTGTGCTGCTTCCCCCTCCTATTCCTGCCCCCTTCTTTTCCGCCTACTCTACACTTGAGCTGGATATCATGTGTGGCTGAGAGAGTCAAATAAGAAGAATGGAAGCAGGGACGAGCAGATGGGTCTAGAGCCATCGTGGAGGAGAGGACGTATACTGTGATAATATCTTCTCCAACATTCGATCCCACTACTGATATCATTTCTGTAAGGGTGATCTCTCAGAGTATACGTCCTACTCAGATGTATCTCTTGGAGTATCCTCTCCGGTTTGGTTGTCTTCTGAGCCATCCGTTCTCACACTTAAAATACAGGGATTGGATTCTGTGTTTCGTATTTTCGGCGAACCCAGGGATTGGATTCTGTATTTTGTTTTTTGGTTTCTGTATTTTGTTTCCAGCTCCATTTGCATTAATCTACGGTACGACATGGTGATCAGGACATATATAGTCCCTGCAGCCATTCGACTGGCGAGGCAGAAACTATGTAGCCGTAGATAAGTTGACTGTCCTCCGACCCTCATCCCTTGGCAATGATGATACGACAACCTATCACTATATCTTATATAGTAGTAGATGATGTCTTAGTATTACATTATGTGAGTTCATCTTGATTCTGTTACGTTCTTCAGATACTAGATACGATAAGATCATATACTACACCATATGTACAGAACATAGATGATTCACACTAATGTATGCTAGAATGAATTTTGGATTGTGTATTCTGAGCCATCCGTTCTCACACTTGAAGATAAATTTTCAGTATAACGACGGATATTAGGTTACTCTTCAGTATAATTGATGTCTATTCTTGGATAATTGGTGTGCATTAAATTCGTATGTGCATATTTCGTCTATGTGATTTTTGGATATATACCTACGCTGGATTATAAGCGATGATCTGATATACAAAGGAGGTGCTGCCAAAATTTTTGTAGACATTTGGATACATTGTATGTTCGGATTTTTTTTTATGTTTGGATATTTAATGTTGGATATTGGATATATTGTGTTGGTAATATTTTGTTGGATATTGGTGTCGGATATGGATATTTTGCATATGGATATATGGTGTTGGATATTGGATACGTTGGATATTCGTGTTGGATATGGATATATGGTGTTGTATATGGATATTTTGCATGTTTGATATTGTGTTGGATGTGTTGTATAAACAGAAAGAGTCTGTTTGCAGTATTTTTTTTCAAAAATTAGAAGTTAGCGACGGACTGGCGACCACTCAGCGACGGATAGTCCGTCGCTAACTGGAGAAACTGAGTTTAGCGACGGAGTGGCGACGTAAAAACCGTCGCTACCTGGAGCATTTCAATAAAGCGACGGATTGGCGACGGACTATCCGTCGCTAACTGTAGGAATTTAATGTATCGACGGATTGGCGACGTAATATCCGTCGCTACCTGGAGTATTTTACATTGAGCGACGGTTTAGCGACGGAATGTCCGTCGACCTGGTTCTGTTTGATGTCCATAAATTTTGCAGTTAGCGACGGATGTTTTGTCGCTAATACGACGCTAATCCGTCGTACACCTCGGCGGATTAGCGACGGCATAACGACGACCTGCCGTATGGGAAAATCTCTGATACGCTTTTACCGACAAATTTACGACGGATTAGCGACGGATATTGCGTATCAGAATATCACTGATACGGTTTTGCGACTCTTTAGCGACGGATTTTTTCGTCGCTAACCCTATATCCTGATACATGTTTTGACGAAAGCTAGTCGGTAATCCGTCGCTATATATATTTAAATGCGCCGACGGTATTCCGTCGCTAAGTCGTCGCTGAGCGACGGAGTAGCGACGGATATGTTTTAGCGACGAGGTTATTCCCGACGGCTGTTTTACCAAAATATCCGTCGGTAATCCGTCGGTATTTATTTTTGGCGACGGATTACCGACGGATAAGGCCGTCGGTAAATCCATGTATTTTGGTAGTGATCATAGTCAATGTCATATGATTGTGTGTATCCTTTTGCAACCAACCTCGTCTTGTACGCTCTACTTTTTCTTCTGACGTCTCCTTTACTGTGTACACCCATTTGCATCCTACAGCTTTCTTCCCTTTGGGTAATAGAACCAGCTCCCATGTCTTATTTTTCTCTAGTGTCCCAAGTTCTTCCATCATTGCACCTTTCCACCTTGGATTTTTCTTTGCTTCCTGCCAACACTTGGGCAAAGAAGTAGAGTCTAACGATGTAATGAAGGCTCGATAATTTAGAGAAATGTTAGAATACGACAAGAAGTTGGCAATGTCATGTTCATAATATCATAACGATGAGGAGCCTTACTCGCATTGATGCGAGAAGATCTCCTTAAAGGAGCAATAAGTGGTGGAGAGGACATACCATCAGAGTCAGAGATCCTCATCGGAATCAGAGTGATTCAGTACGGGGGCAATATCTTCAAGAGCCGGGACAGCAGTAGACGAGGGACTTGGTATGGTAGGCACTGGACTTGGTACAGTAGGCACTGATACTGGGCACGTCTTCTCTCCCTGCGTAACATATGTATCGTCTTCTTCATCGGAGTCACTGCTATCTCTCACTTTCGTCCAGTTTCCACGACCGGGTACGGGACCGATCCGACTACCACGTTTGGACTTATTCTCTTCCCCTAACGTCTAACACCCTTCGTGTTAGGTGTGTCACCAAACGCTGAACCTTCATCTGAACCATAGTATGGTTCCAGTTCTCGGAATGTGTAACGTCCATGCTTACAAACAGTTTCCGCTCAACCGGCTCCAACATGCATATCTTTTCTGAGTCGCTGTGTACCCGACAAAGCATATTTAACCGCTCTAGGATCCAGTTTACCAACTCCCGGCCTATTATCTTGGATAAAACACACACACCCAAATACTTTCGGTGGAACTGTGTAAGTGGTTACACCAGTAAGCATTTTCAACGGTGTCTTCCAGTCCAATACCTGAGATGGATTCTGTTGATGAGATAAGAGGCTGTCAAGACAGCTTGTCTCCATAAGTGTTTTGGGACATTCATAGCCAACATCATCGTCCGTACGACCTCCAGCAGGTGTCTGTTCTTCCGTTCGGCCACACCATATTGTGCCGGTGTATAGGCACATGAAGTTTGGTGTAGTATTCCATGAGTAGATAAATACTCAGTAACCTTCTTATTAGTATACTCCGTCCCATTGTCAGACTGTAAGCACTTAATTTTAGTGCCATATTGTGTTTCTACCCGGCGATGAAAATCTCAAAATGCCTCAAAAACGTCACTTTTATTCTTCATAAGGTAAACCCAAGTCACGTGAGTATAAAAATCAATAAAAGTGACGAACCATCGAAAACCGTTAATATCGGTTGTAGGACAAGGACCCCATACGTCCGAATGTATCATGTCAAATGCAGCTGCACTTTTATTCCCGGAGCTCACATACGAGCTTCTGGTATGTTTTTCCAACTCAGAAGCATTATAAAATAACTTCTCTATATTAGCCCTTTGATATAAGGACGGATACATACGACTAATAACTTTAAAGGAAGAATGCCCGACATGCTGATGATGGAGGAGCAATTCATCTTCTATACTGCTACGAGAAGCGTCCTGTAACACCCAGTTTTCTAAATGAGGATAATTTTGAACTTTTGTAAAAGTTTATTATTTAGTAATAGGATTTATGATTTATGAGGATTTTTAATTAATTTAATACTATTTAAAATTGGTGAATTATAATTTTGATGTGTTAGCTAGTGAACCCTAAAATTGTTGAGCCTAGAGACTAACCATGACCATGGGGACCTAACCATGTGATTAGAATGACTATTTACAACTTTTTAGGCTAAGGGTATTTTGGTCATTTTGTGACTTTTGAATTATTTAGGATTTTGATTAATTGGTGAATTTTAGATTATTTTAATAATATTTAAATTGATGTATTATGATTTTGGTCATTTTTTATATTTTAATATTTTAGGAAAATTTTATATTTTTAATATTGTTTTTATTGGATTTGTTTAGTCGGGTTTGAGTTTCGTCTCGTTCCGACTTGTATTGTGACCCGGGTAGCTTAAACTCTAGATGGGACCCGATATTAAGTTAAGCATGGCCCACAAACATAACATTTAAGTTAGTTAGTTAGACTAATTTTTATCATGTTAGAATGGTTAAATTAGAGACTCAAAACTAGATCCTTTTGACCCCAAACTTGAACCTAGTCTAGACTTAACCATATGAGACTAGAGAGGGGCAATTAGGATATTTTCCATTAGCCCTAATGGACTCTTTATGGCAGCCACCTTTAGGGGAGAATGATTCATTTCATTCATTACAATCTTGCCTCATTTATTTTCCTTTTGTTTCTTCCCTAATTTTAGAGAGCCTTCCCTTTGATTTGATCTCCAAATCAAATCATTCCTTCGCCAAATCTTCCCTCAATCATTCTCATTCTCCAAGGAAAGGGTGCTACCAAGGATTAGAAGAGAAATGTAAGAAGGAGTGTCCACTTTGAGGGATCTTCATATCGGAGCCGTGTCCTAAAGGATTCATTGAAATTCCACTCCCAATAGGTAAAACCCATCCTCTAAATCGATTTTCTTTGCATATAAATTAGTTTTGAATCCGTATGATCCATCCTCATGCATGTGTCCCATTAGATTCAAATTTGAGACCATTTGGAGCTCTTTTGAGAATTTTAGATATGTCTCTTGTGTCCTACTTGATAGATCCCAAATTAGGACACCCAATGTGTATGTATGTATGTATGATAATAGTTTAAATATATATTTAAATTCAATTTTAGAATGGTTAGAGAGTGGATTGATCTTAGTTAGGATGGTTAGAATGAGTTTCATTTAGATACCTATGTTGGTATCCAAGTATCTTGGCCTATATGTGTTTTCTTTTGTCCAAAATAATTCAAATTCGTCATAATATTCATCCACATTTTTATTAACCAAAGCAACTTAGAAATGCCATAACTTTTAGCTTAGAACTCTGTTTAATCTTCCGTTTTAAAAAAAAACCATATCGAAGTTAGCTTTCCAAATACATATTTTAATTAGCCAAAATCATTCTAGAAATTTTTGTAAAATTATTTGAGTGTCATCTGTCCGAAACATAAATGCGTTTCGGTGTTTTCGCGATTTCGGAAGATTTCGGACACGAAAATATGATCCGTTTGAAGTTTCGTAAAGCTAACACGATGGGCTACAACATACTTTAATCCTAGAATTTAGTGAAGGCCCAATTGGTACAGTATTGATTTTAAGTAGAAGAATAACTATACGACATAGGCATTTTGTATAACCTATGAGCCTATGTAGTATGGATATTAAATGAATGTAGAGTATGTAATAAATGGTATGTTAGATGAATAAAATGATATATATATATGATATGTATCCTCTTTACATTAATATATATATGGTTGAATGCAAGCATGTAGGAATGCAATCAATGTAATGTATGTAAGCAATGCATAAATGCATGAATGAAAGAATGATATACAATGTATGCATGAAAGTATATAATGAATGCTAGATATGAATGCAAGGTATACATATAATAATAGATATGAATGCATAATGTATACATAATGTAATGCAATATATAATGATAGCATGTATAGTAATGTAGAATATATGATGCAAGCATGTATATGTCCCCTGTTTTCCCTTTCCTTATATTTTTCCTTCCCTTCTCTTTCCATTTTAGTTTTCTCCCTTTTTTTCCTCTTTTATTTTTACGTGTTGTATACAATATATAGATGCATGTAAGTATATAATATGCATGAATGACATGTATGTAATGAAAATAAGTATATGTATGCAACTTAATGATATGTGAATGGCTATAATGCCTGAACTGAAGTATGCATGTATATGGGATATGAATGAATGATATATATATATATGTGTTAAGGTAATGTAATGTATGTATTCACATATATTTTGAGTTAAATATATGAGTTTGTATGCATATATTATATGTATGCATGTATGCAGGAATGAATGTAATATAATGTAGAGTATGCATATATGAATATAATGTATGCAAGTATATAATGTATTCAAATATGTATGTATGCATCTATGTATGTATGTATAGGTGCATGAATGAATGCAAATATGCATATATGATATGTATGTAGGCATGTATGCAATATATGTATGTATACATGATATGTATGTATGCATGTATACAATTTAAGTATGTATGAATGCATTCTATAAACTGAGTTAACCTATAACCTTTTACACACATACATTCATACACCCTTTGACACCATGTATCCCATGTCACATACACCTACCTATCACTAAATCTGAGAACATTAACACATATCCTTTCACACACATGCCAAATACACACACATACTCACTTACTCTTTTATCTCTCCTTCTCTCTCTCTCTCTCTATATATATATATATATTATATATATATATATATATATATATATATATATATATATATATATAATATATATATAATATATATATATATATATATATATATATATATATATCTATATATATATATATATATATATATATATATATATATATATATATATATATATGTGCCTATATATGTAGCTTTTCTATATATATTGTATATGAATATGTGAATGTGAATAATATATATACATTATATGACTAAGTTTGTGTGTCTTATTAGCTTATGGTTTAGTTTTGTGCTTGGTTTAGCAAGTGACTTAGGTTATGAGTTAGTAGCTATCTTGGATACTTGATTTGCATAGACTTAGTTTGTTTAGACCTAGAATTGACTAACCTAGACTAGTTGACCATTGTTGACCCAACCCTAGCTAGTTTGACCATAATTGACTAGAGTTGACCTAGTTTGACTTTATATTTGACCAGAGTTGACCAAGAGTTGACTTTGACCTAGATTGACTTAGACTCATATAGATTGTATTACAATTTCAAATTACCATATAAATTGAACTCTTTATAACCTGTGTTGTTCTAACTAGGACTCTGTGACTCCAGTTGGCCATCTTTTTATATCAGCTGTTCAGGGTATCAGGCGAGTACATTTTCTGATAGTTTTCTCATTTATTTGTCAATTACTGTACTTTAGTTCTAGTTAGTTATATGTGATTCTCTGTTACAACACGTATGGATATTTCTAGATTCATGTATGCGACACACATACCATCTTGTCTGGTCTCTATTACTGGAATCATTGCTAGTATCATCATGTTGGCTCTATTACTGGAATCATTTTGGAATCATTGCTGGTATCATCATGTTTGGCTGGACTCATCTCGATTCTCGTATCGTATTCTGGATTCACTTGTACTTGCTGGGAGGGGAAATACTTGAGTAAGACATGTAGACATTCCCCAATTCTGGAATCACCCTATATGCTGGAATCAAACTGAAATGATAGCCATCTCACACCCGGCCATGTGTGTGATGTGCCGGATTACCTATAGCCGTTTACATGTCAATTTTGGTATTTTAAAACACACTGTTAGAATATAGTCTGGACTCACCCTGGAATCTTTGATCACTGACTGGAATCATCTTATACTGGACTCATCTTGTACTGGAATCACCTGGTATCAGATTCATGTTGTCTGGACTTACTTGGGTTTTACACTTGTTTACATTTACTGTCTGGACTTATATCATGTTACTCTAGTTCAGCTAGTTTCTATTTAAAGTCTTCATTGCCATGATTCTTCTCTTGTTTAGTTACTATACTTTTCTTGTATCTCAACTGTTCTCTATACCATCACCTAAATATAAACAGCCATATTCATCAATACAACTGTCTATAGCTGCTTTATAGTTCTCTGTCATTTACTTGGGTTTTCTAGATGAGATGTGCTCGTTCCTGTCCTAATTGGACCTGTTAAAAATTTTACAGATGATTGTCCTGAGGACACTTGCCCTACTTACTATGGACCAGGAGATGGTTTAGCTACCTTGGCCTCGACACTCAGAGTGATCGGAAGACTAGCTAGTTGACTTGGTTTAGTTTTATGTTTTAGAATTTGAATTGTAAATAAGTAGAGATATGTTTTGTTTTGAGATTAATATTATTTAGTAGTTGGTTTTGTTGTTATTATTTAGTCTTAGTTTTAAACTTTTGTATTATCATATCGTGCTTAGAATGTGATTGAGATTTCATTATATCTATACTTGTCCTCCGTTCGGAGTTGAGATTTGATAAGTACTTATATAATTATGTGAGTTATTGGTTAGATAGTAACCTAGAACAGCATTCTACCACTGATACTGTGGCATAGGCTGGGCGCTGTTACGTACTCGTACCCTCACAGTGGGTGCAGGTTGTGACACGTTTGGTTGTGCATCTGCTACTAGAGATGCCAATGCTTTGTCCAGTCTGGTCCTGTCCAAGTACCATAGCCCCTTATGCTATGTGCCAGTCCCTAGTCGTCGTCCTGTCCCCTTTTTCTAAATAGTTACCTTAGGAATATTAAAGAAAACAATACAGTTTAGATCAAGGATAATGGCACTAATAGATATAAGATTGACAGGAAAAGAAGGAGCATGTAAGACATTGTTGAGAGTAAAGGAAGGGGTACATGCGACAGTGCCTTTACCCATTACAGGTTTGGAGGTACCATCAGCAGTCTGAATACTCTTCGACAATGGTAGGTGAGTATAGTCCTGAAACTCACCATGGGACCCCGTGACATGGCGAGATGTCCTAGAGTCCATAATCCAACCTGGCTGATGGACAGATGCAAGAGCACGTGCAGGTATACCTGTGCTGGGTTGGGCAAAGCAAGTGATGTGATCCCCCGAGGTAGATGACGCCCCAGGAGGGACATGACTGTCGGCCGAACCCAGCTTTGTGCCTCGCAACTTTGCAAGGAAGTCCCGCTCAAGCGGGGTTATTTCTGTCAGTTGATTTTCTCCTCCTTCCTCCGCTAGATGTGCTTTGTGTCCTCCAAAAGAATCTTCCCTTCTACCAGCATATACTCCTCTACCACCACGACGTCCTCCACGTCTCCATCCACGATCACTAGACTGATTTCGCAGAAGTTTTGGACAAAATCTGATGTAATGTTCGGAGTCACCACAGTTGTGGCACATACCACTCACAGATAGAGGCTAAGTGAAGGCAGCAAGGATAGACTTTTCAACCACGGCTTGGTCCCCCTGGAAGGAGCCCTTGTTGGGCATCAACTTCAATCAAGCTTCTTCCTGTGTCATGACCGCTATAGCTTCCTCCAAGGCTGGAAGCGTGGGTTGGGATAGGAGAAAATTCTTTCTCTGCTCAAACATAGGATTGAGCCCCTTCAGGAACTTCATCATTCGCTGTCGCAAAATATAAGCCAGGAACGTCGGAAAATACTTCACAAATATCGGTTCGACTTGTGCATCTTCCATCCCAAGAGGATCATAGTGATCCAGATCAGACCAGTACTTATTTAACAGGGCCACGTACTCAGAGATGGTACAGTCTTCTTGGGCCACCCTATCAAGTTCATCCTGAAGTTGGAAGACCCGCATAGGGTTGCCCGAGCCTGAGTACATATCCTTCAAAGTCCGCCATATATCAGCGACAGCCTCCATCGCCTCGACATTGCCCGACACCTGGTCGGTCAAGGAGGCTGTCAACCACCCAGCTACGACATTGTTGACAATCTCCCAGATAGCAAACTCCTTTGAGGAGGGATCAGATGGCGCCTTCGTTTGGCCATTGACATAGCCAACCAAGCCACGTCCCTTCAGCGTCCGCATCGTCTGCCTCGACCATTTCAAGTAGTTGGACGTTCCTTCCAACTTTGTCTCCAGCTTTTCCAACTTCCCTATTTTGTAGGGTGACGGATCCACATCAGTATGGGTCACCCGTAGGGTTGCCTCGGTTAATCTCTTTGATAAGATCTCATCAACCAGGGCCTTCATCTCTTCTACCGTCAGTTTACCACTGATAGGGTCCATGGCGTCTTTAACTGTGAGTAGGGAGATCTTGTTGTATCCCTAGTCGTCGTCCTTGTCGTCGTCTGCTAACTGCTGGGTGTCCTGATCTCGGGTGTCTATGTCATCGACTATAGAGACCAGGGGGAACAACAAGTGGCCTCCTCACAGAAATTCTTCAGGCATACGAGCAATTTAGAACCACGTCATGATGACGAGGGTATATAGTGCAAGCATAACCAATTGGACCATGACTTCGTGCATGATCGATATTTCTAGAACTTCGAGTAGGAGCTGTACGAAAATAACGAACTTTTGCAAGCACTTCCAAAGAAGGTGCAAAAACAAAAAACTAGGGCACTGCACAGCAGTTCCGAGGGGGTGAGGGGCAGGTCCGGGAGCGCTGCACAGCAGGTCCGGGGGGGGCAGGTCCGGGGCACTGTACAGCAGGTCCGGGGGGAGGTCCAGGTTGGGGGGGCGCTGGAATAGTAGATCGGGAGGGGGGCTGGTGTCAAGGAGGGAGGGGTGGTCCGGGGCGCTGTACCACAGGTCCGGGGGGGAGGAGCTGGAATAGTGGATCGGAGGGTGGGGGGCTGGCGTTAGGGAGGGAGGTCAAGTCCGGGGCGGTGCACCGCAGGTCCGGGGGAGGAGAAAATGAGCTGGAATAGTAGATGGGGGGTTGGGGGGGGCTGGCGTCATATTTATTTTAGGAATCTGGCTCTGATACCAAGTTGAAATAAGTGGAATTTCTCAGATAATTTTATTGATGAGCTTCTGCCACTACTTATAGAGAGTACACCTCCTCTTCACAATACAACTTCCGATGTGGGACTAAAGTCCCTTATTAGTTCTTAACAGGTATCATTCTCCATTCATGTAGATATTTATTTATTGCCCATTTTCTTACAAGTTGTGGAGACATATATTACATCTATATCATATGACAGTAGGAGCTTCGACCGACTTGAACTAGATGTTGATGAGATAGAGTGCATACTAATAGGTTGATGTAGCCATGTCATGCCACCATAGTAGGGGAAGAGTTGGGTGCTGCATAATTATTATTTCTTATTAATCTTTAAAGCTAAACTACCTGTAGTGATTAATTAAATTCAAACTTATCTTTAGGTTCTTTGGGTTCTTCGAACTTTAGCACTGGACCAGCATACCATTTTCAGCCTTCGGATCTAGGCAAGTATACCTTGTCACTATGTTAAATTCATTGTTCAAGTTACAATTTATCTGCATGCTACTTTTTATTGATATATTATATGTGCGCGTCCGAGCACGACTCTGGGTGCAACCAACGAGATACATTGGCTCTTTATTTTCTAACATAGGCCATAGGAGATGGCCCTTACATTGCTGTACAGACAACACCGATATCTCGCAGGACCCTGACACTACTTTAGACACGGAGATATGATGATGAGACACATGACACGTATCCCCATACTCGACTGATCATCTATATGACGGATCATGTGGCGGCATAGTTCGTACTAGTCATTTTATTGTGCTATTTACTGGACTTCTGATTAGGGACTGAATGTGTCGAGGAGTTGGCATGTTCTAGATACATTGGGCAGAGAGGGCAGTCATTATACGTAGGGGCTACAAGTTGTGTTCACTTTTTCGTTGCTGCATGACGGGTGTCTGGAGGGAGCGCCACTGCACGAGTACCCTAGATACCATGGACAGCCCCGTATGTCAAAAGTTGTCCTCATCGCATATTCACATAGTTGATAGAGCACCCCTGATCTTTATGCATTCTATTCTATAGTGGCATGTATATTATGTATCTTGTTGCATCTTCTGAGGACCTGGTTTTCTTTCTGGTTTAGACGAGCAGGAATATCTGGAGACATACGGTCTTGGACTAGACGTGGTGTTGGGCTACGAGAAGATCTCACCAGCTGATTTCATCTGATCGCATATGGTACTATCTTGGATGTCGTCTTCTCGTAGAGTCTGTATCTAGTTATCTTACTTTCTGTATTTTCTTTCATTATTTTATTTTGAGACATTTGAGTAGTGGATTTGTCTCTACCTACTCCATATACTCATTATTATCTGTATGACATTTTGATTACCTGACTTATTCGTATTCAGACTAGTAACATTATTTCGTGGATGATATTTAGCATGCCTGTGATACTGTATTATTTAGTTGGAAAAATTTTCGAGTATGTATCTGCTGGCCATTGTTAGTTGGCCAGCAGATACATACTCGAGATGCATGTTATATAGTTGTTTCCTTTACAGCAGTTCATTTATGTGTAGTTGTTCTTGCATGCTTGTATAGTTGTTGCTTGGTTATTTTGTTTCCTTCCTTGGATGCATGTATCGTTGTTACTTAGTCAATTTTGTTTTCTTGCTAGTCATTATTTATGCATGATATTTACTGTTAGAAATGCATGTTTTTATGTATCTTTCCTTGGGGACCTAATGATATCTTCAGGTATAGACAATCGACATGATCTCGAGGAGTATGACCCGGACTAGATTCTTTCTTTGTAGACCGCATGATCCTTCCTTGGATAGTAGACTTGTTAGTTGTTATTCATTTATTCTACTTTTGATTCAATCGCTTGGTAGTAAATTTGTCTCCACCCAAAAAATATTTTATCTTTATTTCAATTAATACAGTTGGTTAGTTAATTCCTTTAATTGTTGTTGTGGAAGAGATTTAGCATTGGCTATGACCATGACTTATTTATTATGAGCTGGAGCTCTTATATTACAGCTTATTTGTGTGTACGTAGATTTTTTATACATTGGAGTGGTCCGTGTATACATACAACATGCATGTATGTATCCTAATCCTACCTATTTTAGGACTAGGGCGTTACAGCAGGAGTCCACGAGGCATCCGCAGGAGATAGTACCTTATACGTATCAGATTCGCGTTGAGCCAGTGATAGAGCCAACTGAGCCACAGTTTCCAAAATTCCCTGTACCTCCAGCGATGCTGGCAAGTGGCAGCAGTACAAGACTTTCTAACACTTTTAGAGATTATTCGAGTATTGCTGGCGATGCAGCAACATTAGATGGCAGTCTAGCAACATTAGCAGGCACGACAGTAGAAACATAATATTCTAACAAACCAGGGATTATAGATAGCCTTGGAGAGGACAAAAGGATTGATTCGAACGCATCAAAAAGGTTTTATTGACTTAACTGTAGAAGCAAAAAAAATCTCAGCTGATGACATCCCTTCGCCACAGAGCAGATGACACAAAGGCTCAGCCCAAGTGCTAAAAAGAGAAAACAGAGGATATGCAAAGTCTGGTACTGCAGTGGCAGCAAGTACCAGACTTTGTAGTACTTTTGGACATTATTCGAGGATTGCTGGCGATGTAACAACGTCAGATGGCAGTCTAGCAACATTAGCAGGCATGACAGTAGAAACATAATATTCTAATAAACTAGGGATTGTAGATAGCCTTGGAGAGGACAAAAGGATTGATTCGAACGCAACGAAAAGGTTTTATTGACTTAACTGTAGAAGGGTCTGGTACAGGTTCGATAAAGCCTAGAAGGATTTACAAGGGATTTGGTCTTCGTCAAGCACAACCCTTCTTCTTCATGCCAGAAGATTGACCTCCATCGAGGCATATTCTGAACTTTTTACGGGTGCAAGCCTCCCAGAAGCATATCAACCACTCGGCCTAAGTAAGCAGCTTCCTGAAACAGTCATTGGCCCGAGCCTTCAAAGAGCACAGCAGGTCGTCAGGACCTCGAAGATCCTCAGACGTTGCCAGAGTTAAACTCCCTAAGGAGGACATTTACATCCTCCTTAAGGGCAGTGATGGCTCCTTCTACACAGAGTTCTTCTATAAGAACATGGCTCCTATGAACGAGAAAAGCCTCAACTAGCAGCCAACTTATACAAGGCCGATCGTCGCTCGAAGATAAGTTTCGATCTCACATGGTAGTAAAGGATGCCAAAAAGAAGACATCGCCTCTTCAGAGGAGAACTTCCCCTTTATAGGACCGAGAATGGCCCAGAGTGCACGCCAAATGGCCGACGGTCAGAATTCTCGCATTAATGGATGAACCAAAGACTCAGCACGACGAGTGTCAGTCTTAGACCCCTGGAATTTCCTATATTACGGTAGCAATTAAGAGGGAAGTCCTTAAAGAGCAGGTATTTATCACTCTTTACTTTAGAAGCCAAAGCCTTCAAGCTAGAGGCGCAGCTACTTGCCTGCGCCAACCTCAGAAGCAAGATGGTGGTAGGCCCCGCCCTTTCCTTTGTTTCAGAAACCACTTCACTCAAGAGGCGCAGCTTCCTGCCTGTGCCAACCCAGACATACAAGGGTGTTATACCCTTTCTTCCAAAGCCAACACCTTCAAAGTTCAGAGGCACAGCTACTTACGTGCGTCCACATAAGGCACAGGATGGTGATATGCTCATACCATCTCCATTCCCACGGCACAGTTATCTGCCCCGATTCAGAAGTTTAAGTCGCTTCTCTATAAGAGACTTGGGAACTCCCACTGCAACTAATACAAGTCAGCCCGTCGCTCCAAAAGCACAATAACCTCGCCAACCTAATGCACAAGCCTACTCGCCGCCTATAGCACATTGACTCTGTTACTTCAAAACACAAATTTATCGTTGTTCTAAATGCACAGAAGTCTTATCGTCATTCGAAGCCAAGTCCACACGTCGCCTGAAAGTACAGAGGCTCCGTCATCTCCAGAAGCACGGTCTACTCGTCGCTCTAGAATCACAACAGTACTTAGTCCTCACCAGAGGCACATGAAGCATGGGTCCACCCCAATTGGTTTGTTTAAACCGCCTCTTGCAAAAAAGATTGGGATTAAATCATGATTGATATCATATCAGATTGATTTAAATCTTAGACGAGGATTAATTAGACTCCAAATCTAGGATAAAATCCTAAGATTTACTCGGCTGCATCCGAGCAAGCAAATCAGCACGCACCACGTGTTACCTCCTTCGGTTATGTTGATAACCACCAGAGATCTCGATTGAGGGGAATCTAGATGTCCGCCACGTGTCAGTGCCGCAGAAGCCTGCAACGTACAATGATGACAGATTTTTTCATATCTCAGGAACCCTTAGCACATCGTATATATGTTCGGTTCTCTATAAATAGAAGGAGTTCTCCTTCAACTAAAAGAGGGAACCTTCATCTAAGAAGAACAACCACCTCCAAGGGATCTTCTCCTCCAGACAGCCTCTTGATCGGTGACCCCAGAGTTTCATCAAAGGCGCCAGAGAGCCAGAGCAAGGTTGATTCATCGTTAGATCATCAATGGAGTAAATGAGCCGCTGTAGTGCTCAATCTCCACCGTCATATTTTTCCAGAAACCTCTTCTCCCTGTACTTAGAATATCCTGTTTAGGACTTCCTTCTTTGTACAGAGATACCTTATATGTTCAATAAATAAAAAGTTCGTCCAACCTTTGTTGTGTTGAACAAAATGGCAACTCTGCTGGGGACTACCTTCTTCTCCAACGAGAAGGCGGCGGTAACGCAATCTGATGACAACTTACTGGGATCTTCCCAAGACATGTTGGTCGTACGCTTCGACCAACAAGCTTTTCAAGATCTCCTTTCTGATGAAAAGTCGAAGACTTCGAAGCGGTTCGTATATCCGAAGAAGACTCGACATATCTGGAGGCCCAACAGTACGATGGCAAAAACTGTGTCTCAGGACCCCCTCAACGCCGAAGCTACGAAGAAGATTTTGGCTGCTACAGCCTTATCCCCTCGCCCGATTCCCATCCTGGTAAAGCATGGCGAGGAAGGCAGTGGTTCTATAGTTGATCTGATGAAGGCACGATGCCAAAGGAAGCGCACACCAGTCCAACCCCTCAGGACAGGAGCATTACCAGTAAGAAGATCTGTCTTTGACAGAATCGCTTTCCTTTCAGGCGAGCCTTCGGTGGACTCTGAATACTACTCACCTGCTGGAGGTAGTAGGAAGAGATCCCAGGTGGTTCGTGCTTCCTGTAATAAGCGCACGACACCTATGGTAGACCAGAGGCCCGTATTGACAGTTACACGCGCGACCGATGGAAGGCTATACAAGACTGGCTCTCGTGCTCCGACGCCCCGACTAGTCGAACCCTCCTTCCGCCTAAGTACTCTTGTACTAGAGCCAAGCTAGGGCATACGTCCTACGGAGAGGTAGCCATGCGAGCAACATTCCCGCAGAAGTGACATAAAGCTTCCTCGCTAGACCCGCTCTGACTGTACTCGCGTACAACTTCCCTTCACGTACAATGTGGGTGCCGTGGCGGAAGATCCGACGCTCTCCCAAGCGAAAAAAGAATCTGTGGTACAGGGCATGCCTAAATCAAGGTACTCTTGCACCTAGATTACCATCAACTACTGCTGCCAGCATACGGTCGCACCATCTTCGAGCCGACATTCCATCTTTCGTAGACTTCACTCCACGTCGACCCTACGCCAGAGGCTCAACAGGCAGTGAGCCATAGAGAAGATGAACCCTGCATCGCTACACATTACATGGCACATGGTTCCAGAGCTTTCAAGAAGCCCTCCCTGAATCCTTCCGTGTCGATCGCTAAACCTAAGAGGAGGCCGGAGAGCAGCAAAGCCAAGGTACCCGATGCAGGCGTGTTCCAAGGCACCTATTCCAGATCTGTATTGGGTGTTATGCCAAATACTAGGGGTAGCCAGCCTCCTACCATCCGTAATAACCCTGTATTTCGATCTGAGGAGGAGCAATACGACACAGATGCCTGCATCGGTACAGCCAATCACCAGACTGGGAGTAGCAACCTGCTGAGTCCGAGGAAGATCACAATCTTACAATGTATCCTCAAGACGACGAGGCTCATACGTCTGAGCCAGAGAGTGAAGGATCCACGGCTCTCTCGACTCATCCTTACTTGGTCCGATTTCATGGCCGATGGCAACGAGGAAGACAACAACGAAGCTCTCAGACGTGCCCTCGAGGCAAAGTTGGATACGCTGATGGATACCATGAAGACCCTATCCTTGGTCATAATCAACCTCGAGGGCAATATGGCCCCCGCTGCCTCTACACCTGCGCTTGATCCACCAACCAATGACGGATCCAGCAGGCTGTCTGCCGCTCACCTGGCAGGACCCTCATCGTCTACTCTATCGGCTAGAGGTTCTGTGATACCGACCGAGATACAGCAAGCCATCAAGGAGTTGTATGCTCGTCATGATGCCAAGGAGAAGCAAGCAGCACTCTGAAAGATGGGTATCCGGCAGCCATACCCTATCGAGTGGGACAACGTCGTCTACCCTCCCAAATACAATCGGCAGAAGCTTACATCGTACGAAGGGAAGGGGTCTCCCCGACAATACTTGAGGTACTTTACCTCGGTAACTGGACACCTGCGAAAGGACGACGCTCTACTATCCAACAAATTCATAGGAGCCCTGGAGGGGGTAGCCTATGAATGGTTCTGCAGTCTTTTGGACGATTGTATCTCATCATTTGAAGACCTGAAGACTCTGTTCGTGGACCGATTCTACGAAGAAGGGATGAACATGATGATGTCGAACCTCATGGAAATTATCCAGAGGGAGATGGAGCCCATCCGTGCATACATCGAGCGCTTCCACCAGACAACCCTCAGATTACCGCCCGACATGCCTGAGCCCATGCTTATGGACTCTTGCCGTAAGAACATGCTACCCGTAATCAAATTATGGCATAGTGCTTCCTGCATAGAGTGGACGCCTTTTATTATAGAGGCAGACGCTGCACAGAGGAAAGCCCAGGACGCACAGTTCTTGGGGCTACACTTTCATGCACCTGAAGACAAGGGCGCTCGTCCAGCAGCAACCGCAAAGACGAAAAAGGCAAGTAGGCCATGGCCGTCAACATCTCTAAAGGTTCAGCATCCGTGAACCCCAAGTCCACGAAAATGCAGATATCGAGGGAGACTTACTCCTTCAATGACGAGGGTACGCTGGAGCTTTTCGAGATGCTTACGAAGAGTAGCAAACTGTCCATCCTGGCACCCAGGCGTCCTAATGAAATAGAAATGGTAGACCGTCCCAAGTACTGCCATTACCACCAGTACGTCCACCACTCAACAAGATATTGTTATGTGTTGAAAAGGCAAATCCAGCGCCTTATCAATGCCAACGTCATATTATTAGATTATTAGAAGAAGACCGTCACTGCCAATATGGTTTCTCTTCAGTCTGAGAGTTGTCCAGCCACAGAGATGCAAGACGATGTCATCCCTGTCCTAGAGGCAGCAGTGGAAGTAGCCAATCCTCCACTAGCATCGGACAACGAACAAGGGAGCACCCCGTCCTCTGATACCAGTACCGGCCAGGACTTCGAGAAGACGCTATCCGCTAACATGGTTTCTCAAAACCCTCTAGTCGAGGATGAAGACCAAACATTCGAGTATTCCGAAGACGAACCCTGGGTGCAGCGCTTAGGATCCCAGTGGGAGTGGCGTTTTGAGCAGTACGAACCCCTACAGAAGATGAAGTCATTCAGGTCGAATTAGGGGATGAGGCATCACCTAAGCCCATCTTTATCAGAAAAAGTCTAACAGAAGATAACAAACAGTCTCTGATACAGCTTATCTGCGAATATATCGACGTCTTTGCCTGGAGCTACGAAGATATGCCAGGTCTAAACCCGCAAGTAGCCATGCATCGCCTCAATATCCTGCCCCATGCCAAATCGGTCAAACAGCAGCAACGTCAATTCTGCCCCAACATCATGGATGCTATTGAGGAGGACGTTGACAAACTCATCGATAGCGGCTTCATTCGTGAAGAGAAGCATCCGGATTGGGTCGCAAATGTCGTCCTGGGTACTAAGAAGAACGAAAAGATACGAATTTGTATATACTTTAGAGATCTCAATTTGGCCTGCCCTAAAGATGAGTTTCCTTTCCCGATCACCGACGTAATGATTGACAACACCTGCGGCTTCGAGCGTATATCCTTCATGGACGGGTTCTCTGGTTACAACCAAATCAAGATGCTCCCTGAAGACGAAAAGCATATGGCGTTCCGGACTCCAAAAGGGTGTATTGTTACACAGTGATGCCTTTCGGATTAAAGAACGCGAGAGCTACAAATCAAAGGGTAAAATCATAGCAAGGGTCAGGATCGTCCTTGTTACTCCCAATGGCCTAGTTATCAATCGCGTAAATTCTCTCACGGAGTCATACACCAATAATGCTACAGAGTATAACGCCAGCTGGGGGTTGACTTTATCGAGGCCTATGGAGACTCAAAATTGATCATCAGCCAGGTTTGAGGACAGTACGAGGTTCGACATGACGACTTGATCACTTACCACCAGACGACGATCGACATTATCTCCACTTTTATAGGATTCTTTATAGAATATGTGCCACGATTGCAGAACTTGGAAGCCGACGCACTAGCCGGTCTCACCGCTTCTCTGGTCTCCCATGTTGGATCCCAACGTACCGTCTTAGTAACGGGCCGGGAGTTGGTCTTTCCAAAGAATGTCCTGATTGCGTATCAGAACTACTCACTACTAGTAGGTACTGATAAAGCACTCGAGATTAGCGATTCCCATTTATAGACTATGCAGTTTACGGGATCCTGCCTGAAGACCCAAGGGAAGCAGCTTCTATCAGGAGGTGCTCACTTCATTTTTTCTAAGACACCGCCATTAAAATGCTATACCATCGCTCATACAACGGACTTCTCTTACGCTATTTGTCTCGTATAGAGGCGCAAAAAGCACGCAAAGAAGCACATGATGGAACCTGTGGAGCTCATCAACCGGGCCCCAAACTACAAGATCGACTGTGCAGTATGGGCTATTACTGGACCACTATGATGGCAGACGTCGTTGAATATGCAAAGAAATGTCGGGTTGCCAATTTCAGGCAGACTTCATCCATCAACCCTCAGAATATTTACACCCTACAGTGGCCGCTTGGCCATTCGAAACATGGAGAATGGATATCGTGGGGCCAGTCAACCCGTTCTCCTCCAAAGGACACCGGTTTATCCTCGCCATTATGGATTATTTCTCCAAATAGGCAGAAGCGATACCATTGGCAGAGGTGAAGACCTCCAACGTGATCAGTTTTATCAAACATTACGTCATTTATCGCTTGGAAGTTCCTAGAAGAATTATTCACGACAATGACCCTCAGTTCGTGAGCCATGCATTCCATCGGTTCTGTGACAAAAGTTGAATTCAAAATATGGCGTTAACAACTTTCAACCCAGCAGCTAATAGGCTAGCCGAGGCATTCAACAAGACCATTGTCAAACTCCTCAAAGAGGTCGTCTCCTCTAATAAATGCGACTGGAATAAGATGTTAGGTGAATGTCTATAGGCCTACCGTATGATAGTTCGTATACCTACATGCAGCACACCATTTGACTTGGTCTATGGAGCGAGGCTGTCCTCCCATTGGAGATTCAAATCCTGTCCTTACAGGTAGCCATTACTAACTAGTTAATCGTCGAAGATAATCAGCACAGGTGGTTACAAGAGTTAGAAGTACTGGATGAAAAGCGCTTGCTCGTGCAGCAAAGGATCGAGCTTTACCAAGCCCGCATATCTGGGACCTTCAACAAAAAGGTCCGTAAAAGATCATACCAAGTGGGCGACCTCGTCTTGGCAGTACGAAGACCGATGGTAATTACTCACAAGACGGTTAGGAAGTTCGAGCCCAAGTGGAAAGGACCATTTGTCATATAAACGGTATACTCCAATGGTGCTTATCGGCTAGCTAAGCCTAATAGTGACTTGCTAATGATGCCCATCGACGACAAGTTTCTAAAAAAATATTATGTCTGAAGGCGGAATCAGCATAGGCACCCACATCTCTTGAAAATGGTGCTTATGAGTTTGGTAAGGGGGTCCCATTCTCTTTCCTATATTCTCTCAAGTAAATGAAGCACTTTCACATCCACATTACCTTTGGATTGCTCCTCTACACCTGGAAGATGCGACTATCATGTCCATATTACCTCTGAGTAGTCGTTCTTCTCGCATCAGTTCTATCGTTATTTCGGTGGCTAGGAAACAGTTTACGTCTATATTACCTCTGGATTGTTGTTCTATATCCCGTTAAAGATTAAGCCTACCACGTCCATATTACCTCTGGTCAGGCAAATCCCTAGAGAAGATTCCATCTTTATTTTGAAGAAAAAAGCAAATGGGATAAGAAAGCTTCTATATATAAAAACATGTGGCTACAAAGACCTATTACAGACTTTTTGTAGTTACATACACAGAAGCAAAAAAGGCTAAAATTGCAGTACAAGCTCTCAATAGGCACGGGCGAGGCGGTGACAGAGCCAATAACTGGTTAAAAGGAAGCCACTGCCCAAAGCAGCTACTAGCCCGAGCCGGGGATGAAGACCAGCATAGGACTTTCCTATCTCCCCGGCTGGCCATGGGAGAAACCATAGCTGCAAGCCTTACTATTCCTCGAAAGGGCAAGCAAGTCAAATCCATGAAGCAGAGGTCCAAAACACCATTGATGCCTACGACATCCAGAGCATGGTGACGTCTCGAGATCCAGAGGTAGTTCTACTACGGCTTCTTCGGATGAAAAGGTTTACCACCAACGGCCGCCTCAAGCAAACACCAGGGTCGTCAGCAGCTGAGTGTCGGGCAAGCAAGGCCATTGTGGAAGTAGCTGAGTCTTCTCTTGGAAGGGGTAGTCCTTTATATAGACTATTCGCGTGGTCGAAGAACGAGCCAGATGTCGGTCAGAAGGAAGCTTACAAGCTAAGCCAAAGCTCCACTCCATGTCAGACGATAGTACTGCGAGTGACCGAAGGAACGTGACTCTAGACCTTCTCTGCCAAAGAGATTTACAATCCCTGCAAAGACGCAAGAGGCTCTAATATCAAGAAGTCATCAGGAGCTCTTGTTCTGAAATGATAACTCAGGATAATTAGTGCTAAAGAGTTAGGCGTGACACCAACCATCACCCAGCTCATACAATCCTACCACGTGTTCATGCTTCTATTCAAAGTATTCCGAGCTTGACTCAAGTTCGGGATACTTTGAAGGGGGTCTTGTAGAGGCATGAAAAATCCCAGCTGATGACATCCCTTTGCCACATAGCAGATGATACAAAGGCTCAGCCTAAGTGCTAAAAAGACAAAATAGAGAATATGAAAAGAAGTCCCTTATGTGTCACGTCTACCAAAGTCTAGTATAGACACATCGAGACTACACAAAAAAGACTAATTCTGTTCGTCCACAAAGGATATGGTACAGGATCGACAGAGCCTAGAAGGGCCTACAAGGGATTGGTCTTCGTCAAAGCATAGCCCTTCTTCTTCATGCCAGAAGATTGACCTCCATCGAGGCATATTCTGACCTTTTTACGGGCACAAGCCTCCTAGAAGCCACTCGGCCAAAGCAAGCAGCTTCCTGAAGCAGTCATTGGCCCGAGCCTTCAAAGAGCGCAGTAGGTCGTCAGGACCTCGAAGATCCCTCAGACATTACCTAGAGTTGAACTCCCTAAGGAGGATATTTACATAATCCTTAAGGGCAGTGATGGCTCCTTCTATACAGAGTTCTTCTATAAGAACATGGCTCCTACGAACGAAAAAAGCCTCAAGCAGCAACCAACTTATACAAGGCCGATTGCCATTCGAAGTTAAGTTTGGATCTCGCATGGTAGTGAAGGATGCCAAAAAGAAGACATCGACTCTTCAGAATAGAACTGCCCCTTTATAGGACCGAAAATGGCCCAGAGTGCATGCCACATGGCCGACGGTCAGAATTCCTACATTAATGGGATGAACCTAAGACTCAGCACAGTGAGTGTCAGTCTTAGACCTTTAGAATTTTGCATATTATGGTGGCAATTAAGAGGAAAGTCCTTAAAGAGCGGGCGTTTATCGCTCTTTACTTCATAAGCCAAAAGCCTTCAAGCCAGAGGCGCAGTTACTCGCCTACGCCAAACTCAGAAGTAAGATGGTGGTAGGCCCCGCCCATTCCTTTGCTTCAGAAACTAATGTCTTCACTCCAGAGGCGCAACTACCTGCCGGTGCCAACCCCGGACATACAAGGGGTTATACCCTTTCCTCCAAAGCCAATGACTTCAAAGTTTAGAGGCGCAACTACTTACATGCGTCCACATGAGGTGCAAGATGATGATATGCTCACACCGTCTACATTCCCACAGTGCAGTCGTTTGTCCCGATCCAGAAGTTTAAGTCACTTCTCTACAAGAGACTTGGAAACTCCTACTGCAACCAATACAAGTCAGCTTATCGCTCCAAAAGCATAGTAACCTGTTGACACAAAGTCACAGTCAACCAAATATTGACTACATTGACTAAATAATGTCTGTATTAATTCAATACGACACGCGACGTCTGCATTCCGTTCAAAACAGACGACAGCTCAGTCTCCGGTTCTCAGTGTGTTTTCGAGTCTGTATTTTATATTTCATTGAGTCTAGACTTGTGTACTCTGAGTCATGCTGAGCTCTTGACACTTAGTCTACAGCCTACCCAAAATCCCAAGCTCTACTGAACCAAATACTGCCCAAAAATCCCCTTTGAACCACTCTGTGCTCTGGAGACAGAGTTCGGGCCGAACTCTGCCTCCACACAGAGTTCGGGCCGAACTCTGTCCCCTAGAAATCAGGAACCCTAATTTTAGGGTTAGCTGGTTGCTAGTTGTCCAACGGCCAAATATTTGAATTTTCCTACCCGAATTCTGGCCGAATTCTGCCTATAAAAACACTATAAATAGGGCATGAATTCTCTCATTCCAATCCATCCAATCTTCTCTCTCTCTTCTCTTGTAGCTGAAATAAGCCATACCCTTCCCATCTACTAGCCACAAGCCTCCTAAGTCTCGAGTGCTCAGCATCTCTCAATTAGGATTCTTGTGCAAGAGTCGAAGAAGTCGCTTGGACAATTCCAAGCAAATCGCCACTGCGATCCTCTGTTAGAAGTTGACGTGCTCTTCTGAAGTAAAGGCACGGTTGTAAACTACTATTTCACAAATAGTGGATTTGAATCCTGAGCTAGAGTTCTCAGGCCTGGACTAGTCCTCCACGAGGGAAACCAGGTTAAAATTGCTGTGTTTGCGTATGCTCTTTTGATCTCCTTTATTTTCTGCACTTTACTCTGATTATTTATTATTGGTGAAAGAGTTATTTTAATTGGTCATTTTTCTATATACTCTATTCACCCCCCTCTAGAGTTGCCAAACTGTTCTTCAATTGATATCAGAGCTCTGTTCTCTTTATAAGGACTAACATCCTAAGAGCTGATCCATGGCAACCACACAATCCTTGATTTCCAATCATGGTGAAGGTCAGTCCACTCATAGGCCTCCCCTATTTGATGGAACTAACTATACATATTGGAAAACAAGGATGAGCTTCTATCTTAAGTCTCTAGACTTTGACCTGTGGACTGTCGTCACTGACGGTTACAAAAAGCCCGTCAGGATAGCTGTCGATGGTGACCTCATTGAGAAACCACACGACAAATATTCTGTCGAGAAGAAGAAACAGGCAAGTCTAGATGCTAGGGCTATTAATGCTTTATTCTGTGCTATAGACAGGAATGAATTCAACAGGGTCTCCACATGCACCACTGCTCATGAAGTATGGAGACTTCTAGAAGTGACGCATGAGGGAACCACACAAGTCAAGGAATCTAAAATAAGCCGTCTCACTCAAGAATACGAAGCCTTCAAGATGAAGCCAAATGAGACGATCACTCAAATGTTTACAAGATTCCTCGACATCATCAATCCTCTATCCTCGCTTGGTAAGCAGTACTCAAACCACGAGAAGATTCGTAAGTTACTCAGAGGGTTGCCAAAGATTTGGAACCCTAAGGTGACGGCCATCATAGAAGGAAACGATCTCACATCAATGTCAATGGAGACCTTGATGGGTAAGCTCATGACTCACGAGCTTGACCTCAAGGACTTCGAAGAGCCTGCTCCGAAGACCAGGGAGATCGCACTCAAAGCTCATCGACGAAGGGCTGATCACGATGAGACCGAAGACGATAACTCGGATGATGAAGACCAAGCTCTCATGGTTTGCAACTTCAGAAAATTCCTTGCTTCAATCGAAGGAAGAAGGATTCACAAGAAGAGCCAACCTGTTACGGTTGCAAGAAGACTGGACATGTCCGAAAAGACTGCCCATTCTTGAAGAAGAGCAACCGCTATGAGAAGCCATACAAAAAGAATTTATCAAAGAAATATGCCAACACAGGAATTTGGCATGAAAGTGAAGCGAGTGACTCCGAGGAAGAAAAAGGCTTCTCAAGATACAGCAAATGTGTGCCTAATGGCAACTTCCAACAAGGTATCTAACGAAACTCTAGATGACTTCTCTTTTGATGAACTTGGCGATGCTTTACTGATTTACTCGATGATCACAAAAAGGTCATTGGTAAATACAAACATGCCAAGGACAAAAAAAGTCTGGAAGATGAGATACAAAGAATGTCTTTACTTCTTGATGATATTAGAGACACGTCACCCACTGATGCCACTAATGAAGTATCCAAGCTTAAAATAAGCTTACATGATGCTGAAGCACGTATTGAGCAACAAGCTCAAGAAATCACTACTCAACATGTTGCTTGCTGAAGAAAAGAGTAGACACAAATCTCCATGACTAAAATATATGGCTTGAATATTAAGGTTGATGAATTGCAAGCTGCTTCTAAGAGATTAGAAACCAAATTGGGTAAACAGGTGCTTCAACCTCAAACCCAATCACATGGGCACAACACCACTCATGCTAGTCAACCACGTCATTCTCATGCAGCACATAACCATGCATTTATATACACAAACTTTCACAAACCACGTACACGTAAGAATAATTCTCATTCAGTACACAATCATCTATGCACAAAGACACAATCAACATCCCCACACATAGGAATCATCATGCCATGCCATATAGACAAGATCATCATGCAATGCCATATAGACAAGATCATCATATGCCATATAGACAAAATCATCATGCCATGCCATATAGACAATATCAGCATGTCACACATCATAGACAATACCATCATGATATGCCTCATAGACACCATCACCATGCCACTCATTCTATGTATAATCATCATCACCATGGTAACTCTTCACATCGTGTTCATCCTCATCCTGTTGCTTACAGATATTACTCTCATGCTCCTAGTATAAATAAAAATGCTATCTGTACCTACTGTGGATCACGGACACATCTCACCACAGTGCAGAGTTAGAAGACTGGTAGATAAAAAGATTATGTTTGGTTTCCAAAGACTAACTTTTAGGACCCTCAAGAACTCGGATACCAAAGGTCACATCTACTCTTGATGTAGGTGGACCATCCCTTTTCAACTGAAAGTAAGTGGATTCTCGATAGTGGATGCTCGCGACATATGACGGGAGACGCAAAACTTTTTGCATCACTATCGATGAAGAGAGAAGGATATGTATCCTTCGGTAACAATCTCAAAGGGCACATAATAGGTAATGGTATCATTGGTCATCCTCCTTCTCTTGTAATAAAGGATGTCTGCCTAGTGACCGAGTTAAAACATAACCTGCTCAGCATTAGTCATCTTGCTGATCATGGATATGATATTAACTTTGACAAAACAGTTGCTACATCTATGATAGGTCAACAGGAGACATTGATTTTGAAGGGAAAAAGAGGACAATATATATATTTCTATCTTTCTATAAATACTAACAATGCAGGTAGATGTCTATATGCCCACAAAGACGAACGACTACTTTGGCACCAGCGTCTTGGTCATGCCAACATGGATGCTATATCCAGGCTGTCTACCAAGAAGCTAGTGAGAGGATTGCCTGATATCACATTCAAAAAGAACACGGTATGTGCCGAATGTGAACTAAACAAGGCAACTAAATCCTTATTTCATTCCATCAACTCTGTAGTACTACTAGACCCTTGCAACTACTTCATATGGATTTATTTGGTCCTAGTAGAATAGATAGCCTTGGTGGCAAACTTTATGCATTTGTTATTGTTGATGATTTTTCGAGATTTACTTGGGTTTTCTTTCTCGCTAATAAGAGCGATGCTATTTCTGTTTTCAAAGTTTTTGTAAAGAAAGTTCAAAACGAAAAAGGCTACATGATTACTCGAATCCGAAGTGATCATGGAGGCGAATTCGTAAATTATGATTTTGAAAATTTTGTAATACAAATGGTTTTGATCATGAATTTTCTTGTCCTAGAACTCCTCAACAAAATGGTGTTGTGGAGCGGAAGAATAGAACTCTCGGCGATATGGCCATAGTCATGTTGAATAAATTTTCACTTCTAAAATACTTTTGGGCAGAAGCTGTCAGTACAGCATGCCACATTTTGAATAGGGTGCTGATTCGTCCCATTACGAAGAAAACACCCTATGAGCTTTGGTTTGGGAGAACCCCCAATGTTTCTTATTTTAAAGTTTTTGGTTGTAGATGTTTTATCCTTAACACCAAAGACAACTTAGGCAAATTTGATGCCAAAGCTGACGATGGTATCTTTCTTGGTTATGCCGCCAAGAGTAAGGGATATAGAGTTTTTAATAAACGCTCACTTATTGTGGAAGAGTCAACAAATGTGACTTTTGATGAAGATAACAGTGTAGTAAGTACTCTTGATGATGACGTTGAGCCATCAACTTCTACTCCAATGAATACTTCAACCGAAACTGATTCTCTGGAGGGTTTGCCTAAGAAATTCTCTTTCAAACCTTCTCATCCAGAAAATTTAGTAATAGGAGAAGTTTCACGTGGAGTAACTACTAGATCATCACTAAGAGACTCCGTTGCTAGCACTGCCTTCATTTCACAAGTAGAGCCTAAAAACATTTCTGAAGCCTTTAATGATGAATTTTGGATTTCTGCTATGCAAGAAAACTCAACCAATTCGAGAGAAGCCAAGTATGGGAACTCGTTCCTAAACCGGTTAATCACTCGATAATTGGTACTAAATGGGTTTTTAGAAACAAAGTAAATGAAGATGGTTCAGTCACACGTAACAAAGCTCGTCTAGTAGCTCAAGGATACAACCAAGAGGAAGGTATCGACTACGATGAGACGTATGCTCCTGTTGCTAGACTAGAATCCATTCGGATGCTTTGTGCTTTTGCTAATTTTCAAAACTTTAAATTATTTCAAATGGATGTGAAAAGTGCTTTCTTGAATGGTTTTATTAAGGAGGAAGTTTATGTGAAACAACCTCCTGGCTTTGAAAATCACAAATTTCTGACCACGTGTTAAGCTAAAGAAAGCACTTTATGGCTCAAACAAGCCCCCAAAGCTTGGTATGAAAGGCTAAGTAGCTTCTTACTTGAGAAAGGTTTTTCAAAAGGGAAAATTGACACTACACTATTTATAAAATCTTTTGAAGACACTATTCTGTTGATTCAAATCTATGTTGATGATATCATTTTTGGGTCTACTGATGAAACCCTCTATCAAGAATTTGCCAAGTGTATGCAGACAAATTTGAGATGAGCATGATGGGAGAGCTCAACTACTTTCTTGGCCTGCAAGTGAAACAAATGGCTAATGGAACTTTCATCTGTCAATCGAAGTATACCAAGGATATGCTGAAGAAGTTCGATCTTGACAACGTCAAACCAATCAGCACTCCAATGGCTACTTCAACCAAACTCGAACCAGATGAGAGCGGTAAACCTGTTGATCAACGTAAGTATCGAGGTATGATAGGCAGCTTACTTTATTTAACTGCTAGTCGTCCCGATATCATGTTCAGTGTTTGCCTATGTCGAGATATCAAGCTAATCCTAAAGAATCCCACATGACCGCGGTTAAGCGTATCTTTCGATACCTTAAGGGTACGGTTACAGTGGGCCTATGGTATCCCAAGTCTACATCATTTGACCTTATTGGTTACTCTGATGCTGACTTCGCTGGATGCAAGGTCGACCGTAAAAGTACGAGCGGTACGTGTCATTTATTAGGAAAAGCTTTAGTCTCCTGGTTTAGCAAGAAGCAGAACTCTGTAGCACTATCCACAACAGAAGCTGAATACATAGCAGCTGGGCGTTGTTGTGCACAAATTCTGTGGATGAAGCAAACCCTTGAAGACTATAAGTTATCTTTCATGTATATTCCTATATTCTGTGACAACACTAGTGCCATTAATTTGACTAAGAACCCTGTCTGTCACTCACGCACTAAACACATTGAGACCAGACACCACTTTTTGCGTGATCATCAGCAAAATGGCACGATTAACTTAGAGTTTATTGACACTGATCATCAGCTAGCAGATTTCTTTACTAAGCCATTATCCGAAGAGCGCTTCAATTTCCTTTATCGTGAACTCGGAATTTTGGATGAAGCAGTTATAAGTTGAGACTCACCTGCGTAAATATCGAGTATATTTTGATTCTTTTACGACAAATTTGATATGGGTACAAGCCGAAAGGGTCCTTCTGACAACAAGGCGTAAAAGCCTAAGCGACACGGTGCACTAGTCCTCAGGACTACCGCTAGCTGGGATCCGGCCCCTGCAGCTAACCCATGGCAAATTTGAAATATTGAATTACAATATATTTCCTTGTTTGTTATATGGTTTGTTTCGATTTAATATTGCCTAATTGATTTTTTAAAGTTCATTCTGACTTTTGTGTACCTCTCTATGTACTTCAATGCTTTCATCTTACTTTTATCCTCTCTAACTTTTCTTCAACACTTAACCATTTTTTTTCTCTTCAGCCTGTTTTAAGTTCTGGACCACTAATCCAGAACTCGGGCCGAACTCTGCCCCTAACAGAGTTCGGGCCGAGTTCGGTCCCTATTGGTCCAGCGTCGGGATCAGCCTCTGCCGTTGGATCAGTTTAGATCATACGGTCAGAATTTCTTCCGACCAACGAAAACCCTCTCTTATATTTCGGGTTTTCATCTCTCTCCTTCACTATTACCTCCTTCCTCACCTCTCCAAACTCTTTCCTTCAAACCCTAACCCTAGTTTTTGATCTAGAAGGCTCTATTACTTCTCAAAATCAAGGAAAAGGGGTTTCTCATCATTCTCTTCCACTGTTTGTTGTTGATTTCAGGTATATCCCCTTCTTTCTCTCCATTTCAAGTTCTCTATTTTCTTGCAAATGGCTCCTCGCTTGCCCAATCGTAGGAAAAGGACTCGAACTGAGGGAGCTTCCTCTTCGAATCCTTCTCCTCCAATTGAGCAAGTAGTTGAACAACAACCCATTCATCCGTTGTTCAACCCGCCTCGTCCCCCTGATCCGAATACATATGACGAGCGATTATTTGTGTTGCTAGACGCGTCTAATGCATGGTTTAGCGACTTTCGGACTCGTCGGTGTTCGGGGGACATCCGATAAATTTTACAATCTTTTCTCAATATGAATCATTATTTCGTGATCTATGTTTGGATGCGTTAGTTGCCTCAAACTTTGTCATTTATCGTAGCGCAATCCAAATGTTTTATTACAATTTAACTTTCGATGCAACCCACATCTATTCCCGGGTTGCCGGTATTGACATTGCTTTCAATGATTCTGAGTTGGGGGATTTTCTTGATATTTTAATCTCGATGCTTGGGATAAACTTGTGGAAGCTCGTCAACTTCAATTTGTTGGCGATACTTCTCTTGAAGGTTTCAAGGAGGAATTATGTGCTCCTAACATAAGTCCTCGCAAACTTATGGCCAAGCACCTCAACCCATATTTCTATGAACTTCATCGAATCATTTTTAACACTATCTTGCCAAAAGCTGGCTCCACTGATGAAGTTACCTACTTTGAGATATCTGCTTTGTATCACCTTCATTATCGTATCCCCTTCAATCTTTCTAGGACAATGATGGACTGGATGATAAATTGTAGGAAGAAACCAAGAGCATTGGTTTATCCTTTATATCTTCCTATGGTTTTTCGTGCGTTCATTATTCCTATTCATGACTGTCAGTTCTTGCCTGCTCCTACTTTCCTGTCCAAGGCACGACGTTCTCAGGCAGTCGTCGCCTCTCCTGAGACTTCTGAGCAGTCTGCTGATGAGGAGCCTGACGCCCCTCCACTCGGTCAGGATGCACCACTTCCACCTGCCACTCTTGAGTCTATTCAGACTATGCTCCGGGATCGTTTTACTCTTGAGGACGATCGCTGGACACAGCTGGACTATCGTACTACTCTGTAGATGAGTGCCCTCGAAAACTCTCTGCATGATATACGGTATTCCCTGTCTCGTCATCTGTACATTCCCATGGAACGGGATCCTGAGCGCGCGGGCCATCGCATTGATGATCCTTGGGTCATGCGTTACATGGATCCGGATGCTACATTTTTGGACCCCCGTCGCTCCTTCCCCGGTCCTTCAGATGCTCCAGGACCTTCTCGTGCTCCGTGATGGAGATTGGCTCGATCTGCTGCTACTGATGATGATCTTAGTTGATGCTTTTTGATTTCAGTTATTTAGTTTATTATGGATTTATGTCCTTGGTTTTATGCACTCAAAACTCTGGTTGTGTGTTTGACACTTGGTTTTGTGGATGACATTTTATCATAGTTTTACTTTATGCTAGTGACTCATTTTGTTTAGTCATATACTGTTTCTTCTCTGCTTGGTGTGGTTGCATCACTCTTCATTGTCTATACTGTAGTTTATATGATCTTTCATTCATATGCAGTATATTGCTAACTGCCAAAAGGGGGAGAACTATGTATATTTTGTATATCTATTTCGTATATCTGTGCTTGTTTTTGCTTTTGGGAGATATTATCTATCAGGCCACAGGTTCTATGCATTATTTACGGGGGAGAGCTATTGCTTCTAGCTCGGCACCGTTCACTGATTACGGGGGAGCTATCTTCTTTTAGCTCGGCATCGGTTATGGGGGAGCTGTGTTAAAATCAACTGTGTCCAGGTATGAATATTGAAATATACATATATTATTTTGTCAATTATCAATATGGGGGAGATTGTTGACACAAAGTCACAGTCAACCAAATATTGACTACATTGACTAAATAATGTCTGTATTAATTCAATACGACACACGACGTCTGCATTCCGTTCAAAACAGACGACAGCTCAGTCTCCGGTTCTCAGTGTGTTTTCGAGTCTGTATTTTATATTTTCATTGAGTCTAGACTTGTGTACTCTGAGTCATGCTGAGCTCTTGACACTTAGTCTACAGCCTATCCAAAATCCCAAGCTCCACTGAACCAAACACTGCCCAAAATCTCCTTTGAACCACTCTGTGCTCTGGAGACAGAGTTCGGGCCGAACTCTGCCTCCACACAGAGTTCGGGCCGAACTCTGTCCCCTAGAAATCAGGAACCCTAATTTTAGGGTTAGCTGGTTGCTAGTTGTCCAACGGCCAAATATTTGAATTTTTCTACCCGAATTCTGGCCGAATTCTGCCTATAAAAATACTATAAATAGGGCATGAATTCTCTCATTCCAATCCATCCAATCTTCTCTTCTCTCTTGTAGCTGAAATAAGCCATACCCTTTCCATCTACTAGCCACAAGCCTCCTAAATCTCGAGTGCTCAGCATCTCTCAGTTAGGATTCTTGTGCAAGAGTCGAAGAAGTCGCTTGGACAATTCCAAGCAAATCGCCACTGCGATCCTCTGTTAGAAGTTGACGTGCTCTTCTGAAGTAAAGGCACGGTTGTAAACTACTATTTCACAGTTTGGCAACTCTGCGATCCTCTGTTAGAAGTTGAGTTGCCAAACTGTTCTTCATAACCTTGCCAACCTGAAGCACAAGTCTACTCATCGCATATAGTATAGTGACTCTGTTACTCTGAAACACAACTTCATCGTTGCTCTAAATGCACAGAAGTCTTTTCGTCATTCGAAGCTAAGTCCACTCGTTGTCTGAAAACACAGAGGCTCCGTTGTCTCCAGAAGCACGGTCTACTCGTCGCTCCAGAAGTACAGCAGTAATTAGTCCTTACCAGAGGCGCATAAAGCATGGGTCCACCCTAATTGGTTTGTTTAAACCACCTCTTGTAAAAATGAATGGGATTAAATCATGATTGATATCATATCAGATTAATTTAAATCTTAGACGATGATCAATTAGACTCTAAATCTAGGATAAAATCCTAATATTTATTCGGCATGACCAGCATGCAAATTGGCACGTGCCATGTGTCACCTTCTTCAGTTATGTTGATAACCTCCAAAGATCTCGATTGAGGGGAATCTCAATGTCTGCCATGTGTCAGCGTCGCAGAAGCCCGCACCTTGTAATAATGACAGATTCTTTCATATCTTAGAAATCCTAATGCACATCGCATATGTGTTCGGTTCTCTATAAATAGAAGGAGGTCTCCTTCGACTAAAAGAGGGAACCTTCATCTAAGAAGAACAACCACCTAAGGGATCTTCTCCTCCAGACAGCCTCTTGTTCGGTGACCCCAGAGTTCCATTAAAGGCGCCAGAGAGCCAGAGCAAGATTGATTCGTCGTCAGATCGTCAACGGAGTAAAGGAGCCACTGTAGTGTTCGATCTCCACTATCATACTTTTCCAGAATCCTCTTCTCCCTGTAATTAGAATATCCTATTTAGGACTTCATTCTTTGTACACAGATACCTTATATGTTCAATAAAGCAAAAAGTTTGTCCAACCTTTTGTTATGTCGAACATTAACCTGAGATACTTTGATGGCAAAGAGGATGCCATTACGGGGATACTTGACTTTAGGACATCGATGCTATTTTGGTGGCGGCCAAGGTACAAGCTGAGGAACAATTCGATCACGTTTGGTTGTTGCTTTATGACCTTGCCTCTGATTTGTGGACATCAGTGGAGGTGGGCTTAAGGCATCCTTTTTCTTGGAATAGCTTTAGGAACAGATTTAGGACCAAGTACTTTGGTATCGTAGCGTGATATAAGCTTCAACAGAGGTTCATCAGTCTCAAGCATGTTGATAGGACTATAGATGGTTATAAGATAGAATTCTACAGATTGAGTCGGTTTGGTCCGAGTATGGTGGCTACGTAGCCAAAGAGGACCATGAGGTTCTAGCAGGGACTTCATTTTAAGATTTTTCAACTGGTAGAGGGACATGACTACCAAACCTTTGATGCAGATTGATAGTAGTTCAGAGGCATGAGCTTAACTATCAGAGGTTGGCGACTAGGACTGGAAGCCAAAAAGGTCTCATGCCTAGAGTGGGGGCAGAGGAGTAGTACAACAAATGTCAACACCAGTACCCAACGTTAGTATTCACGAGTCAGAAGTGCTACAGAGGCCGATAGTGACAGTGATAACAACACCAATCTGGCAATAGCAGTCGAGACAACAACAGCAGCAGTGCCAGGGGTGCTAGTAGGATGTACCTATTATGACAAAAAAGGGTACTTGGGATATGTGCCCGACAAAAAATATTGTATATGAGATAGTACAGACCAGATGATAGCTAATTGTCGGATGATGCAAGGGCCATGAAGGCTGGTTCAGTAGTTTTCGGTATTGCCAGCTCCATGGGCAGTACATATCGAGGGCCAACACTAGTAGTGAGGCCATTAAATCATTGTCCTTTGTCGATGCAGACTAAGATGTTTGAGCAGAGGTAGCAACAAGGTCAGCAGAGGCCGCAGCAGCAAAGCCAGGGAAGGCAGCAGCAAGGAGCTCAGCAAGGCCAAGGTCAGGCTTTTAATTTGTCTCTGGAAGAGGCACTGACATCTGGCGATGTGGCTATAGGTAATGTTTTTGTCACATATTTTCCTGCAGTAACATTTTATTCAAGAGCTTCTGATTCTTTTGTATCCGCATGATTTGCAACACATATTGGATTGGAGTTTAAGACATTACCAGAGAGGATGAATATACTCACTGGTAATTGGCTCGTAGGGGTTAGCTGAGTGTGCTTAGTATGTTTAGTCATAGTATGTGGGCATTTATTTCTCGCATGGTTGGTAGAGTTCCCTATGGGTAACTTTTATATCATCCTAGGCATGGTTGGAATTGAGAGACAATCATGCTAAGATAGATTACCGAGGAGGTAGAGTACTATTTAGTATTCCAGGCATTGAGGAGTTTGTCCTTGTCCGATCGTTAGAGGATCATTCCAAGGGTGTTGCAGCCGCAATAGCAGAGTAGGAGCAAGTTCCCAGAGTGGTCAGAGAATTTCTTGATGCATGTCTTCTCAGATGAGCTTCTAGGGATACCACCAGTGAGGGATATGGAGTTTTGTATCGAGTTAATTTTTGGGACGAAGCCTATATCAAGTAGAGTTTACAGAATGCCATAATTAAAGTTGGATAAGTTGTACCAACAAGTGGAGGAACTGAAGATAAAGAAGTTCATTCGAGATAGTGAATCAACCATGGCGCACACCAAAGATTTTGGTACCCAAGAAGGATGGATCAACGCGGATGTGCATTAATTACAAACAGTTGAATACAGTGACAATGAAGAATAAGTACTCGCTACTGAGGATTGACACCTTGTTTGATTAGTTGAGTAAAGCCAGCATCTTTCCCAAAATTGATCTTCGGTCTGGGTATTATCAAGTGAGGGTCGGGATGAGGACATACCCTAGAAAATATTTAGATCATGATATGGGCATTAGAAAGTCTTGGTGATGCCATTTGGATTAACCAATGCCCTGAAGAAGGTTGAAGAAGAATATCCTCATCCCTTAATTGGATAAGTTTGTAGTGGTATTCATATACGACATCCTCGTCAATTCCTGTCGTGAAGAAGAGCATGAGGAGCATCTTCTGACAGTTTTACAGACTTTAAGGGAACATCAACTTTATGCGAATCTTAATAAATACAAATTTTGGTTGGATAACATTTCCTTCTTTGGGCATATTATTTTTGGAGTAGGACTATCAGTGGATCCGAAGAAGGTTGAAGTCATGGATAATTAACTAATTCCAAGGACAACAACAGATGTGTGTAATTTCTTGGGATTGGCAGGTTACTACAGAAGATTTGTAGCAGACTGTTAGAATTTTACCACTATTGACGCATTGACATTGAGTGTAAGGAGGTGGAGTTGTTTAGTCAGTAGAATGTTCAAGCATTATTTGAGGAACTGAAAAAGCGATTGCTTTCAGCACCGATTCTGACACTTCTAGTAGCGTCGAAAGGATTTATAGTGTACTGTGACGCATCCGAAAATGGACTCGGGTGTGTATTAATGCAACAAGAAAAGGCAATAGCATATGCATCTCGGCACTTCGAGATCATAAGAAGAACTATACGACCCATGATTTCGAGTTAGCAACAATAGTGTTTGCGCATAAATTATGGAAGCGCTACTTGTATGGGGATTGAATAGAGATTAATACTGATCATAAGAGCTTGAAGTATGTGTTCACCTAGAAGGGCTTGAACATGAGGCAGAGAAGATGGTTAGAGTTGCTGAAGGATTTTGATGTGGATCTTCAGTATCAACTAAGCAAGACGAATGTGGTAGTAGATGCTCTGAGTATGAGGGATAGTACGTACTTTTTGACATCGTACAGGCATATTTTGGAAGAGCTTCATAAATAGGAATTTAAGTGATTGTACCCCATGACACAAGAATGTTGGCCAGTTGCAGATTTAGTCTAGATTAATGGAAATAATCAGAGCAGATCAGACGGAGGACCCAGAGATCCAGAAGCTTCAATCAAAATGTGAATCAGGTCTCTGAAAGGAGTTGATAATTCATGAGAATATGACACATAGATTTGGGACTCGTCTTTGTGTGCCGAGTGGAGACCTTCGACATGAAGTTATGGCAGAAGCACACAGTTCTCCTTATTCCATACACCCTGGAGAAACGAAGATGTATCAGAAAATAAAATAACACTTTTGGTGAAATGGCATGAAGAAGGAGATAGTAAGGATCGTATCCCATTGCTTGATATGTCAGAAAGTGAATGTAGGACCGATATACTAAGCAATATATACTCTAGGGGGGGAGGGTGAATAGAGTGTACAACAGAATATTAGCAATTAAAACAAAATCACTACTATATCACTATTATGTCACAGTGGCTATGTTACAGTTATATAAAATCAGTAAATAAGAGAGACAAAGAGCAAACACAAACATACCGATATATCTTGGTCTCTCAGAGGACTAATCCAGGTCGGAGGACTCTTGCTCCGAGTTGAAATCTACTATTAAAAATACAAGCTTTTATCCGAAGTACTTGTCAACTTTTTACAACACCAAGCTTTAATCCAAAGTGCTCGACCGATTTCAATCGTGAAGTGTGAACTTCTTGATCAAGTCTTTGATTACAACTCTCTCAAACTTCTAGACCGTATCATACTGGCAAGTAGACTAGATGTTTTACAACTTGCTCAGGATTTGAAAATGAAAGCTTTAAATAGTTGATAAAGCTTTTAGAAGAGAAGATAGAAAGTGAATGAGTGAACTGAAATGTAAATCTTTTCTCTATTTATAGGACTTTTGAAAACCGAGTTCGGGCCGAATTCGGATGCCAAACATTCAAAAATTTGACCGTTGCAACTGAGTTTGCAGGAGGAATTGGTTCATAGGGTTTACTAATTCAGGTACCTGAGTTCGGGCCGAACTTTGTCCAAACTTTGGTATTCTTATTTTAGGTCAGAATCCAGGTTGAGTTTTGTTAAAGCCTTAGTGGGCTTTGTAGGTTGTTTTTCAAACATAGGTTTTGGGCTGTTTTAAAACAAGTTTATTTGTAAATAAAACTGGGTAGTTTAAAATATTTTTAGTAAAACCTATTTGCTAGTATGACGCAGTTTACATTTTTATAGGCTTAATAAAACTGTGTAAAATATTTGAGAATGGAAAAGAAATACAGACACGACGATTGAGCAGATCTTAGACGATAGCAGTACTAGTTGTCGTAGTCCATTCGAGTAGGTATATGGAGTCCAAGTTTAGACGATTATCAAAATCGGTTCGACCATGACTCGAGTAGCCCATTTTGATAATTGGCAAACCTTGACCGATATAATATCTTGAACAAATCCTTTAAAGTTGTACCATCTCATCTTGACAAGTATTGTATTTTTTTCCTCCGTTGTCATTTACCAAAGTGCTCCTCTACAAATTGTGCGTACAAAGAGACAAACATGAAGAAATAGATAATAATAAAGCATATTTTATAGAGCAGTTATATTTAAGAAGTTGTATCTAAGCTAAACTACAAAGCGTAAAATATGTGCATATTATCAAAAGAGAGAATATAAATAAAAACTACTAACTTCCATAAAGAAAAACATTCACTAAGTATAGATAAAACTTAAAGAGTGGCAATCCGTACAAGCAACTAGGAAATAAAATGCATAAACAACTACTACATGTTCTCAGAATGTAAGACATTTTTAAGACATGATGACAATAGATAGAAATCTACTAAACATGATATCTAAGCTAAAGGCATTGACAATTATTGGCCCATTGGTCATGGTGAAACCTGATTTTAATAATTGATCAAACTCTATCTTGATATACGGAGCTACTCAGATGTTTACTCAAGATATTTTAGACACTTGGACACTGATCAAGATCGGATATCTACTCAGTTCAAGACCGAAGCTATGTTTGCCACTCGAGTCTGTATTTCTTTATGTAATATAATTTTTACTTTTATTGAGTCTAGGAATATATTTTATACCGATCGTACTGGCAAATAGGCTATCCAAAATTGTTTTTAAAAATGACCTATATTTTTGAAAAACATCCTTTATATACAAAAGCTTCTGAAGGATTTTAAAAAGCCCAAAAATCACTTTTGAAAAACCCTGGCCAACCCTGACAGAACTCGGCCCAAATTCGGCCAGAGTTCGGTTAGTGACCGTTTGATTTTTGAACGTTTGAAAAACTTTCTCCTTTCAGTTGCGGATTTTTATATAGAGTTTGTTTCACTTAACAAAATGCCTAAAATTGGCTTTTGAAAGAAAACGAGAAAAAGTACAAAAATACAACTTGTTCTGGGAAGTATTGCTATGGAAGTCTGATCTGAGAGCGATCACTTTGTTCCTTGGACCATACGATGATGATGAAGAGAACTGCTTGAAGAAGACGAACAATTGGAAGAACTAAGTCACCAGAAAGGTATCGAGCAACGACACTGATGGCACAGTCGAATGTTTCCTGCTTTGCTTCACCCTGTTCTTGAAAAAAAGTTGAAGAAATGCTTCTGGGAATACCACTCTGAAAGTATAAGTTTTCTCAGAATCTCCTCTACTATATCTTTTCTGATCTCTTCCTCCTTTGTATAAAAAAAATAAGGCTATTTATAGACTAGACCTCTGTGCGTAAAAAGCAACCAAGTTGGGTCTCTACGTGAGTAACTATCACCCACGATGAAAATTATCCTCTACGCTTGATGACACGTGTCCCATGTAAAGTTTTGATCTCTACATATGGTGACACGTGTCCCACTACTTCAACAAAATAGGGAGAACACGTACACACGTTCCTCGATAAGTATGGCATGAAAGCTACGTAAGCAGACCACATTCTCATGTAGCCGAAAAAGATCGGGCGTAAAAATGACCAAAAATATCCTTTCTGCGTAAAGTAGCAGACTGGGCGTAAAATAGTCAAAAATAAACTTCCCGCGTAAAGTGGCTAGAAATAGCCTTGGGCGTAAAATTAGCTCAAATAAACTTTACGCGCACAACAGCCTTGAGCGTAAAAGCTCGAATAGCTTTCGTGCGTAAAAGAAGCAATTTCTTGAGCGTAAAGTAGCCCATCTGCACACTAAACGACAAGTGTTGGGCTTGGTGAAAATCAAATCTTCTCGGCTTCTGTGCTGTCCACTGTCAGAAAATTATTATGTCAGAA